>VDFB02282235.1:0-61969 GCA_007258455.2 Sequoia sempervirens | reverse complement strand
TAATGGAAATTTCACCACCAAATAATATCAATCAACTATAGTCTCTACAAGGAAGGCTACAATCAATCAGGAGTTTATCTCTCAGTTAGTAGATAAAAGTCATCCCTTCAATCATTTGCTACATAAGAATGTCTCTTTCAAATGGGATGAAGGATGTGACACTACTTTCAATCAAATAAAGAAATATTTGATGTCACCTCCCATATTAATGCCACCTACGGAAGAAAGACCATTGTTATTATACATTGCAACAATAAACATTTATTTAGGGGCTCTATTAGCACAAGATCCTGAGGGAAGGGAACAAGCTATCTATTATATCAACAAGACTCTAAATGGTTATGAAATAAATTACACCTTCATCGAAAAAGCATGTTTGGTGGTGGTATTTTCTACCCAATAGTTGAGGCATTACATGTTGAACCACACAGTTAAGCTCATTGCAAAGATTGATCTGTTAAAGTACTTACTTAGCAAGGCTTCTCTAACATGGAGACTAGCCAAGTGGGTCATGATCTTGAGTGAATTTGATATCCATTATGTGGATAGGAGAGACATAAAAGGTCAAGTGATTGCTGATCAATTAGTTGAAGCTCCATTATCTGATGGTCGTCCAATGAACATTGAATTTCCCGATGTTGACATTCTTACTGTTACAACACAACAATGAAGGCTTTATTTTGATGGGTCATACACACAACGTGTGTCTGGTGCAGACATTTTGTTTGTCACACCTCAAGGACATACCATACAAAAGTCCTATAGAATCATGTTTCCATCCACAAATATTGTAGCTAAGTATGAGGCCTTAATTATTGGCATCAAAGTGGCTGTTGAATGAAATATCATAGAACTACAGGTATATGGTGATTCACAACTAGTCATCTATTAGGTAAATGATGAATATCAGACAAAGGATGAAAATTTGATGCCATATAAGAAGATGATAGATGATCTCAAAAAGTACTTTGTGGATATCAAGTTTGAACAAATTCCAAGGGTAGAAAACAAAGTTGCAGATGTTTTGGCGACAATTGCTTCTCTCTTGCATTTGCCAGAAAAATGAGGTCGTTATGAGTTTATGGTAGAACAAGTGTCTAATATTGCTTATGATAATCCAAAATCTCAGACTATATACCAGTTAGTTGGCAATGAATCCTCAATCTATGGAAAGACCTATGCTTACCTAAAAGACAATATCCTCCTTCCTGATCTTTCCTGAAACCAAAAACGCAATTTCATTTGCTAATTTGCACGACACACCTTAATTGCTGACATACTTTACCGTTGAGGTCTAGATGGTGATTTTCTTCGGTGTTTAGAACATAACGAGTTTGAGACAACTTTACATGAGGTTCATGAAGGTATTTGTGGAAATCATTCAAGCGGACTAACCCTAGCGAAGAAAATCCTCAGTTTGGGGTATTACTGGCCGAACATGGAGAAAGAATCTTTTCAGTTTCTTAAGAAGTGCCAAAAATGTCAAATACATGGTAATCTTATTCATGCATTAGCGCAAAAATTGCACCCCTTCACATCAACATGGCCCTTTTGTCAATGGGGACTGGACCTGGTAGGAAAGATAAATCCGTCTTCATCCAATGGGCACAAATTTATAATCACAACAGAGTACTTTACAAAATGGATAGAAGCAGTTCCTTTAACAACAATCACTGGAAAGAAAATCTCGTCTTTCATACTGAACTACCTCATCTATAGATATGGAATTCCTCAGTCCATTGTCACAGACAATGGTTGACCTTTTAAAAATTAGGATGTTTAGGAATTGTGTGAGAAGTTTCATATCCAACATCATTTTTCAACACCATACTACCCTCAAAAAAATGGCCAAGTAGAGGCTTCAAACAATTTTTTTTTGAAAATTCTAAAGAAAATGGTTAACGATGTTGGACTGATTGACATGTTCAATTAAATCCTGCTCTTTGGGAATACAAAACCAGCATTAGAACTCCTATAGGAGCTACAACATATGTCTTGCTATATGGAACATAGGCTATATTACCCATTGAGGTTGAGATTCCATCACTCTGTGTCTCACTAAAGGGTATCATTACAGATGAGGATTATAGGGTCTCTAGAATTATAGAGTTGGAACTATTGGATGAACATCGTTAACAAGCTGTGAACCATTTGATGACATATCAATAGAGGATATCCAGAAGCTACAATCACAAAGTAAAGCCTAGGGTCTTTCAGGTTGGTGACTTTGTTCTAAAGGAAAACCCTAGAAATCAACAAGACAGAGAAAAGAAAGGGAAGTTTGAATCTAATTGGCTAGGTACCTTTGTCATCATATCAATTTATGGATCTGGATCCTATCGGTTGTCTACACCTGAAGGGGCTCTATTTGATGAACCTATCAATGGTATCCATCTCAGAAATTTCTACACCTAAATCACCTAAATGCATGGTTGAAGTTCTAGAAAAATGGTTACCTTGATGAAAACCTGGAAAATAGGCGTCTTAGTGATAGGAAAAATACAAAAAAAAAAAGAAAATAGAAAAATATAAAAAAAACAAAAAAACAAAAAGACTAAAAAAATGCAATAAAAACATGTGGTGAAAACTTGGAAATAGGCACTACTTGTGATTTAAATCAACAGCTCAATCTATTAGAGGCATGTCATGGTCGTTCACTTTCATCATCATTTTCCATCCATTATCGTATCATTGTAATGTGGTCATGTCCCACCCTAGCTTAGGAACAAAATTTGGACCTCATTGGGGGCAAGAAAATTTGAGTTTAAACAAATGGAAAAACATTAGTAAGACAAATGCAATAAAAAAAATGATCAAAACACAACCCAACATTAAACATCAATCGCCATCAGAAACACATCAAACATCCATATCATATAAAAATCCAAAAAATAGGTCAAAAATTAGTCAAAAAGTCAAAAACAGAGTCATCTAGTTGAACTATGTGGTCTCTGCATATATAACATAGGAAAGGCTAATCTTTGATCAGCCCCCGAGGCCCCTAGGATAGGTCTTTAGGTTAGGTTTTTGGTCAAAATATCAAAAAATCACTAAAAATCATAAAATCGAAATCAAAATGGATGATCTAATCTGAATAATGATTAAAATACTTTAAGCAAAGGTTGGATAGTTGTACTTTGATCTTTGTTATCATTTCTTTGGAGAAACTCGATGATGTATTGAACTAGAGAAGCTAGGAAGGAGAATGGTATTTTCTTTGTCTGCTATCTATGAGTTAATCATTATTATTATGTGAATTGTCACGAGACGTGCTCTACAAAGTATCACTGATGACATTCAAAATTCACATAGGAAAGTGATTAATTCTTGTCTTTTTATGCAAGAAATGCTCAAGTCATCTCGGTTTAATTATACCTAGATGCTTGTGTTCAGTTGCAATATCAAAAATCATGGAATTAGTACTCATGTCATCATGGTCTAAATTATACCATCGATGCTTGTACTCACTTTCAACATTTTAAAAGCTCTATGATGATACAAAGCACAATAAATGGACTGTTAATATGCCAATGTTTGCATGGTAAAATAGATTGCATTCATGATAGTTTTACATCTGTAGAGTATTTGTTACAAAAGCTGGTAAAGGATTCAAAAACGATGATATCTTTTCTCATAATGAATTGAGTATACTTGACATTAATGAAAACATCATCATTATTATATAGATGCATAGTCATTTTCATTACATACATTAGAAAGAATTTAATTTATCATTTCATCGTTCATATATTTGAATCAACTAAATTACATTAATCATATTTTTTTTTTTCATATCACACATCATAAAATTGCATGAGAAAATTATCAAAAACATCCTCAATATCATGTAATTACATTTCCATATCGTACATCCATTCATCATATCATATATCATACATTCAACATACCATTATATTCATCATTCATTCATCCATTTATTACATCATGTATTTTCATTTAAAATATTACACAAGAATAAAAGTGCACATATCTCATTTACATCGCACATCATATATCATTAAAACATCATGCATCCATATATCATCATTAGGCACATAGTCACATTTAAACATCATAGATAGAACATCATAAATCATAGAATATCATCATGATTGGAAGTTGTATCTATAACATCATAATATAAGGATCATCACATGGCAAATAGAACATAGAAAATAAATGCATCCATCATAGAATCATATAGAACACATAATAGATCGATAAAATCCACTGCATATCATATAGATCTCAAAATCATGATGTCAAGTATACAATGATGTTTGAAATAAAAAGAGCTATATCATAATAAATGGTTGTGAATCAAAATAATCGAAGTGTACATTGCATCTCAAAATATAATAGAAGGTACAATCATGAAACTATGTGTTGCTGGCTCCAAAAGGTGTAGGCATCTCTAGACCAATCCCTCCACCACCAGATGTACTAAGATCTCTCAGGTCTCTCGAGAGGGGTTGTGTCACACCTCTACTCACAGTCCTCAACTGGGACCTACCAAATTGAGACTGCGCATAACTCACTCTCTGCTCTAAAGGAACGACATCATAGTATTTAACTCTGTAGTACTCTACCTCCTGACCTAAATGTACAACCTCTCTCATATGATTTGCTATAGATGTACAATCAACCAATCTTTGTAACCTCTTGGCTATCAACTGTGCCTGCTCTGCAACCCATCTAGTGGCATCTCTCTTAGCTATCAATGAGGTAATCTATTTTTGAGCCACTGCCAACTGTCCCTATATCTGAGCGAGAGCCTGCACATGAGATTGGGTATGTGCCTGCATCTAAGCCTGTATCTGCACCAATAGACCCCGAGCCTGAACTAGTTGACCCTGTAAGGTCTGCACCTACACTTGTAGGCTCACAATCTATGTCTGCTATTGCTGGGAAGGTACATTGATCTGCATATGCTGCCCTGTAGGAGCTACCACTACTTGCCTCTTATGAGGCATCATATACCCACCTACACCATCATCACCACCACCTCCTCCATCATCTCCACTATCCAATCCTCCTCCTCTCCACTGCTCTCATCCCCACTGCCCTCCTCATCCCCACTACCCTTCTCATCACCATTTCTCTCGACATCCTTCACACCAACCTCCTTTCTCCTCCGTTGGTGATCGTGTGCAACGACAACCTCCTCCTCAACAGGTAGTGGTGCTGGCTCATCAGTAATGGTAATATGTGGAAAAGGATGTAGAACCAGATACTCTGGATAATCAGCTGTAACAGGTGGCTCGACAATATTAGGTCAGATCTCCCAAACTAGAGGTTGTAGAGCCTAAAACTCCTAAACAACAACATCATATGAAAGGCCCGGCCCCCACTCTACAGAATCTAACCGTCGACGAGCATAATGGGAAACACCCTAGGGCATACCCTGAATAATACCATTATACTATTTGAGCACTCATCTGAACAAAAATATCTCTAAAACCCAATGAGTTCGACCAATCAATATCATCGACTGATAGAGATAAGGCAACTAAATTTCATCATCATCCCAGTGATCACAATCTAAGTAGGGGGCCATGTCACAACCTCTATTTCATCCAATACTCTCCTCTAATGATCCAACTTACCTAGTCTAGGTTGAGTAAGTCAACTAGTGTATATATGCACATATGGCTGCATGGTGGGTTGTTGCCTCACCATAACTAGACGCATAACAACAATATGCTCCCATGCCCACACCTATAGTAGAGTAACTCCTAATGAAAAAATGCGACCTCTAAGATAGACAACCAAATAAAAATCATGATAAAGATGGGCAAGCATACACATGCCCCAAGCATATCTTGTACTGTGCACAATCATGCTCTCCAACACATGGCCACAACCAATAGAAAGTCCCTTTGACTTGCGATTAGGACAAAGGAACCCTCCAATGAAACCAACAAGAACTGTAGGTAGGGTGGCATAGGCATCCACCATCTCGCGCCATGGAATCCAATAACCATAAATAGTATCATCTTGAAATACTTTATGGAGAGCATTGGTCCCGCCCTACTCTGAATAATCATAAACTACAATGTCACCAACAATGGGTATCCTCAGAATCCACCAAACATCCTCATGGGTGACTATCATCTCGCTAGTAGGAAGGTGGAAAGTATTATGCTCACTATGCCACCTCTTTGCTAGGGCTGTCAGGAGACCTCGATTAATTCTAATATGGGGCATATCTAATAATGAAGACAAACCACAATGTGTAATAACTGTCGTCTTGGGTTGTGCTAGCTATGGTATCAAATTGAAAGTCCTAGGGAACTACTCTCGAATCTGCAGGTTCGTCAAAGTCTCCTATCATCATGAAATGTTCAAAGTCAGTTCTCTTTGTCAAAACATCAAACATCAACTATCCCATCCAATCTAATAAACTCTGGTGAGAATTTTTATCAAATCTCATGAGCAAGCATCATTGAACCTCACTTATCATGAGGTCAATCATCAATCTTAAAATTGTACCTCACCTATCATGAGGTCAATTAATCAAATCAACCTCGCCTATCATGAGGTATATCAAACAAATTATATTTATTCCTCGCCTATAAGGAGGATAATTATCATCAATCAATCATTAGACCTCGCCTATCATGAGGTTGAACATCATCTACTTTATTGGGAACATCGATCATATCAAACGAATGACTAACATGATCAAAATTGACAAAACCAAGGATAAAATTGAAAAACCACATCATTCTGACTTGGATGCACTAAAATAGTGTTTTTATGCGCCATAATATCAAAAGCGCCATTAAAACAAATCTATGCGCTAAAATAGGCGTTCAAAGCGCTAATTCATCAGATGCGCCATTTCAAGAGATAAATGCACTATTTCAAGACATCAAAGCACCATTTCAGTGAATGCACTAATCTATAGGGTCAACACATTGAACTAGGAAAAGCGCTAAAACATTATGACAAAGCGCTAAAACATCTATTTGAAGTGCTATAATATTCAAAGCGCTACTTTAACCTATCAAAGTGCTAAATAATCTAACCTAAGCGCTAATTCATTGAAAGCACTAAAACAAAAAGTCAAAGCGCTACTGCGGGCCTTGGATGCGCTTAAAGAATCAAAAAATTTAAAATCTAAAAATAGGCACGAAAAATGAGAAAATACAAATAATGAAGGGGTTCACAGGTACGTACTGGAGTTTTGTAGGTAGCTGGGTAGTTGTGTCGTCACACGCGCTCGAACCAGTGACTATTTTAGGAATCATCATCTTGCTCCAAATTTCTCCAAATTACTATCTCTTACAATTTTTCAAACTCAAATACACAAATGAGTTTCAAACTCACCTTTTTGGACCTTTTATTATTTTTATAGGTTAATTAAGGAGGGATTTTATGGGGTTTATTATTTTTATTTATGGGGCTTAATTCATTATTTCATCACAGGGGAAATTTCTACATTCTTTGTTAGGAGATAAATTATTTCAATATCAAATCTTCATCAAATCATCAAAAAATCATAAAAAATTGAAAAATTCCAAAAAATCTATAAAAATCAAAATTTTATCAATTTATCTCCCAAGGGGGCATATATTCATCATCACCTGAAAATCAATGTTTGGGGCAAGTCTGTGGCATATTGAATTTTTTTTGTCAATACTAACAGCATCGGCAAAATTTTCTTTGAAGCAATGCGTAAACACGTCACTTCAAAGAGGGGAAAAATGTATACACCTAAAAATGGTCTAGAGAATATAATGAATTAAATATGATTTATTTGATTAACCTTAAATTCTTCTCAGGCTTCTTCATCCTTCACCATTGAATCCTCCAGATCAAATCCTGACCTTTGCCTTGCTGCCACATCATAGAATGCTATTGGGAAATCTATATATACAACCTTTCTCCACAGGAAATAGATCCCAATTTTGTGCAATCTTACTCTCCATAAATAGCAATCAAGCATTCAAGCATTTAGAAATTATCATAGAATCACATAGCAATCAGTAGAATCATAATCATGGAATTCCATTTAGATGCATCATAGTTTACAGTAGCTTCATTTATCTATTTTATGTCATTTACATAAGAAGGATTTCATCATTGCACTTAGAAATAGAATCATATAGCTTTAGCATTATAATCATAATCATCCCATTCTCTAGATTGGAATTTTAACAATCACAATGCTTACCAAATTAGAGAGCCCTTGATGATTTAATAAATCTTTGGAGATAGGGAACAATGAGACACTTTCAAGAGTTTTCCTATATTTTAATTAGTTTAATTGTTGATTCTCTTGATATAATGTTTCGTTAAGAAGTGTTGTTTGTTATTTTACTCATTACTTATTCCACACTTACAGTCATTAGTAAGCTACCGGTGTCAACCTCTAGTGTTTCTTTGATAAGCTTCCTTCTATGGTTGAGGAAGTGATGGAGATGATGGGGATGTGTTCCTTGGTTTCATAGTGCTTTTGAGAAAACTTGATAAAAAAAGGAAACAACGAGTTGTAGTGTGCTTTGGATTGAAGAGTAGTGTTTTGGTGTCACTCCACATTTCTTCTAGGTTGAAGATCTACCTATGTGTTTTATATATGCTGATCAAAGGTGTTCAAAGTTTTTTTTTTCATAATTTGGTGTGTTGGATCATTGTGTAGAATAAGTTGTGTTCACCAATGTGTGAACAATATATTGTAGAGGTATCTGGGATAAATGTTTTTACTTTGTGTTTCTTCATAATTTGGTTTCAGGTCTTGTGGATCTGAATGCATGCTGATAGTGTTGGTATCTTTCTTCAGTCAAAGTTGTTCAAGGTTTGGTGCTTAAGAAGTTAGTTTCTTAAGTTGTAGTGTATGTAGAAATTATTTGAGTGTACTAGGTGTATGCATTCTTTAGGTGAAAGATGTTGCAAAGGAGTTTGTTGGTTTTTAGGGTATCTGTGGAATATTCTATATTTTGTTTAGGTGACATTTATTGTCCATGAGTTTTTGAATGAAAAGAAGAGTGCACTTAAAATTTTAATGGTGTTTACATGGGTAACAACCAACCTTGGTGTTTATACTAATTACAATGGATGTTTATTGTTTTTAGAAGCATGCTTTAGTGTGGTGTTATAAATTTAGGTCCTAGATAAGGAGTAGTGTGGTTCGCCTTCACTTCTATATACCATGGAAGTGTTTTGGTGTTGACCTAATTTGAATTTGCATGGTTAAGGTGCGTAGCCAACCTTAGAGAATATTTTCAAGGTTAAAGATGACATAAATATGAGTTGAGTTGTTGAGGGATGAGAATATAGATAAGTATGATGTGAATAATGTAAATTTCAAGGTGATAGAGTACAAATTTAACAAGTGCAGTGTGAACTTTCATGTGTTAGATTGTTGGATGTAGTGAGCAGAAGATGTCTACAATTCTTCGATCAAGCTATGAAGGTGTTAATGATATTGTGGCGGATTTCTCTGTTGCATTGAGATGGATTTCTTTGTATAACAATCTTCTCTATCTTCTTTTCTATTCTAGTAGTGAGCCTTTGGTAGTGATCCTTTCTTTCCTTGGGAAGTGAGCCCTTTGGTAGTGAGCCCTTTATATTCAATGTTGTTATTACTTCATATTCTGAGCTAATCCTCACTGTGTTATTTCCCATCTTGAGTTTTCCACGTAAATCTAGTGTTCTCTTGTGCATGATGTTGATTTGATTTAGTTTCTATTATTTTCTTTTCATGCTAAATCATTATAATATATTAAGGGTTAATTGAATGAAAGTGGATCTAAATGTTTGTGAGGGTTTTAAAGCTTTAAGGTACAACTGATTGTCCCCCCTCTTAGTTGTCTTGTGCATTCAAAAATTGGTATCAAAGAAAGGTTCCTTGGAAGAAAGCTTAACCTCTTGAGGAATATATTTGGGATTGTGCACAAGAAATAGATCCCTATGTTTGATGGAACAAATTATGCATTTTGGAAGACAAGGATGGAAGGTTTTCTAGTTTATCTTGGATTTGATGTCTAGAAATTTGTTAAGAATGGATACAATGAACCTACAAATGGTCCAAGTATTGCTGATGATATCAAAGCCTATGAAAGCAATGGTAAAGCAAGGTACTCTCTCTTAAATATTCTTACTAATTTTGAATTAGTGAAAGTGATGAGTATGAAAAATGCCAAATAAATTTGGGAAAAGTTAGAAAGCATTTATGAAGGAGTTGATAAGGTCAAAGAAGCTAAGATGTAGAATATGTAGATCATGTTTGAGAACCTGTGGATTTCTGAAGTTGAGAATGATACAAGCTATATGCAAAGCATAGATGAAGTTATCAACTCCATCAAAGGACTTGATGGAGAACTCAAAGAACCAAAAGTGGTAAAGAAAATTCTCAGAACTCTTCCTAAATAGTATAGTCATAAAGTTTCTGCTATTGAGTAATTTGCAAATCTAAATCAATATACCAAAGATCAGTTGTATGGTTCTTTAATTGCTTTCGAGATGATATAATTTGGTACAAATAGTGGTGCAAAAGCTGAGACTGCTTTTAAAGTTGGAAAATAAAAGGAGATCAACGAATCAAATCAAGAGGATCTTGATGATATAGAAGCTAACTTTGTAAGGAGAATGAAGAAGGGTACTATAAGTATAATGGTAAGTTTCCTTTCAAATGTTGAAGTTGTGGAAATATAGGTCACTATACTTCAAGATGCCAAACAAATCTTTGAATAAAAATAAAGAGAACAAAGGTAAGATGATTAGGAAAAGTTATTGTGTTAGAGAAGATGCAAGTATTTTTGATGATGAATATGATTATGGAGATGAAGATGATGAATGCTTGTTCATGTATTTGAAAGATGAATCTATTTCTACTAACTCTAAGAGATGTGTGAAGAAAATCCCTCCAGAGACAAAGGATAAGACTGAAGGTACTTTGATATCTGCTTTTCATGCTAGACGGAGAAGAACTACTGGATCATTGATAGTGGATTCTATAATCATATGACCGGTGACAAGAGTAAGTTTGTTAAATTTGAAAGGTATGATGGAGGATGTGTTAGATTTGGTGATTATACATTTGCTAAGATATGTGTAAAAGGTTCTATAAGTTTTGATGGTAAGAATGTGTTGGATGTTGTGGATGTGTTGCTGATATGTGGTTGTCATTGATGTCAACACTATTAGCATTTGGTGTACTAAAGGCTATATATGTCGAGGATATTGAGAAAATTGTAAAAGGAAGTGTTCTAGGTTCCCACTGGAACTGTGCAGGTGATGATGGTGTCCTGTTCTGTACGTTGAAGATTAGTTGGTTTGGATTAAAGAGTTTATTTTTGAATGTTTCTAGATCATCTACTAGAAGTTTCAGAGGTTCGCGTGAAGTTTTGAGTATGTTGTGGTCTGACAGTGATTCTGTGGTCTCTATCAGTGTTCTTGAATGAATATTGTGTTATTTTGGTAATATCAGTTGTTGCAGATGATTCTCTGTTGTTTCTTGGTGTTCTTGGATGTCTCTAGATCATTCTTTATCTTTGTGGTATGTCCACATTACTCAGAGAGCTCATGGTTGAAAATATTTTCTTGCACATGTTCAATTTTTCATGTTCTTGGCCGACATGTTAGTGGTAGCATGTTGTGGATCTTTGTGGTGAAATTAATTAAAGTATTTTTGTGTTGGAGATATTAATTTGGGTCTCCACTATGTTGTGGCTGACCTTGGTGGATTTGCATTGGAAATTTATTTGTAAATTTGGGCCGACATTGAGAATATGTTTTATTTTTTTGGCCAACTAATTTGTGATGAAATCCCATGCAGTGGATATATAAGAGTGATTGGTTGAGCAAAGTTAGTGTGTGCATAAGTGTGAATGTATTCCAGAGAAAGTGTAAATATGTGAATAGTGTTTCTATCATTCGATTACTAACCAGAGAGTGAAGAAGATTGAGCTAAGTGTGAAGAAGGTTTTCTGACCTTAATTGGAACTGTAATCAGGCTTGTGCAGAAGCTATTTTCTCAGTTCATATTCTTTGGATTTTAATCCTATTCTGTATTTTTGGACAATGAGTCCACCTTTGTATTTGAGCAGTGAGCTCTAGGAAGTGTGCCTAAATGCATGTGCATTCCCCTCATGATTTCTCTTTATACTTTTAATAGAGTATAATCTCGAGGACTAACATCCACCGTGGTTTTTCCCCTAACAGGGTTTCCACGTAAAAAATCTTGGTGTTATTTGTCTCTCTAATGTGTTGATTGCTTGAGGTTAATTGCTTATACATTGGATATGAGATTAAAGTTAAGATAAGTTAGAAAAGTATAAGTCTCTGTGACAACTGATTCACCCCCCCTCTCAGTTGTCTGTCCTTATTTTTCCAACAACATAATACTGATGATGTCTACTATGTAAAGGGTTGAAGGCATAACCTACTGAGTGTTGAAAACATGTGTAGAAAAGGATACAATCTTATGTTTCATGATGATGGATGTGAGATAAAAAAGGATCTGAAATTGTGGTTGTTGCTAGAAGGACAGATGGAAATGTTTATCAGCTTAAGGGTGCTAATGGCCATTGCTTTCTGACTTAGATTAATGAAAGTTGGTTATGGAATAGGAGGATGTGTCACATAAATTTTGATAACTTAGTAAGAATCAATTCAATTCAAGCTACAAGAGATTTTCCAAAGATTACAAAGCCTATCAATGATGTCTATAAAGAATGTCAAATTGGAAAGCAAGCAAGAAGAAGCTTCAAAATCAAAGAATAATTTATTACCAGACTGTTGGAATTGGTACATACAAATATTTGTGGTTCTAAAAGAGTAAGAAGTCTTTAAGGTGATGGCTATTTCATGCTATTAATTGATGATTGTTCTAGAATAACATGGGTTACTTTTATCAAAGAAAAATTAGAAGCCCTAGACAAATTTACAGCATTTAAAGTTATGGTTGAAAATGAAATGGATATGAAAATCAAATGTTTGAGGTTTGAAAGAGGTAGAGAGTTCACCTCCAATGAATTCAATATCTTTTGTGAGAATCATGGATTAATGAGGCACTTGTCTGCCACTAGGACTCCTCAATAGAATGGATTAGTTAAAAGAAAGAATAGGACTGTTCAAGAAGCTGCAAGAAAAATGATGAAAAAAGAAAATCTATCGGAAGTCTACTAGAGAGAAGAAATTCATATTGTTTTTTATATACTTAACAAAGTTCAAGTAAGAGCAAATAGTATAAAGAATCCCTAGGAGCTTTTGGAGTGTGGGTTTTTCTCCCAAAAGGGTTTTCCCCACGTAAATCACTGTGTTGTGGTATTCCCTCATAAAATAGGGTTTCCTTCTAGGGAAAGTGAAGCTAATAAAATAACGACCGTCAGATATGAGACATAATGATGAATGGTCTAGATTTACAATAATAAAATAATAAAAAAATAAAAATAAAATTTTCCTTTTAGGGGCACTGCTTCTGAGCCCCCGCCGGGGCATGCTACCCTTGGACCCCAGCTGGGGGGATGATCCCCTTGGACCCCTCATGCAGGGGTGATCCCCCCCACAACCCCACCACCCCTCGATTTTTGTTGACTGAATAGTACCTTGTATATAAATAGTACCTTATGTAATTGCAAGGTTGAGACACATTTTCTCAACACAGATGTAGATTGGGCTGGTTGTGTGGATGACAAGAAAAGTAGACGTGGTGGTGCATTATTTCTTGGATACAGATTGGTGTTGTAATGTCATAAAATTGCACCCCTTGCAATCTCACATACATTCTTGCTTTCGCTTTAGTGTCCACTCCCTTAGCATCTTGTGTAGGCTCATTTAGCCCCTGAATTAGCCTTTTTCCCTTCTCATGGTGCTCAAAAACCCCTTTTCAGTAGTTACCTTTGCACACTGACTTTGTGTTGAGCTTTATGCCTTTCCCGTTCTCATCATTTTGTAGCATGATGTGTCTAGACTCTAGTGCCCCATGCGGATGTTTGCGCGCTGCGCTAGCATCCTGTGACATTTCAACGTTCAAATGAATACTCTGAGCATGTTTTCCACTTGTCACCTCCTTTTGTTGGTGGTAACGGCTCAGGAAGCTTCTTTTCCATCTTTAAAAGTAGTTTTTTCAATCCACTTGGTCTTCTAGCTTCTTCTTCTCCTTCTTGGCTTCTATCTTGAACATTCTACCATCTTGCTCTTGCTTGCATAACTCCTTTTTTTGTTACAGCAGCCTCAAACTTGCACAGCTCCATTGCTTGCTACAACAACATTATTTAAAGCTCTTACAACACCCTTTACAACACTCTTGGCTCTTGAAGTTATCTTGATCTCCCTATTTGGTTTCCCTAAGCCTTGTAGATGACACCTTTCTTATCTTGTGCCCTTGAGCATCTTGGGATTTCACACATCCCCTATCTATTGCATCTATATTTTGTTATACGGGTTCTCCTCCTTGAGCAGGAATTGCTTTTATCACCTAAATTCTATGATACAGGTTCTCCTCCTCGAGTGGGGTTTGCGTTTATCACTCATAGCATACTTTATTTCTCTCTATCTATTTGGATGACTGTGGAGGTGGGAACACCAAAACGAGGGTTTGACTGAGGAAAACCCCTATACAGCCCCAACATTTTCTCCTAATCTTACAAACATGGGTATTGAAGATATTCACATGTTGGAGGCTTCATTACTTGAGTTGTGAGAAATTTCTATCTCTTCTTCTATTTATCTCAATCATTTAGTTTACTTTATTTCAGTTCTATCGTATTCTATTATTTTTTTCTACTCTGGAAGTTCTCAGTAATCTGATTGTTAGAAGTCACTTTGATGTTTCTGTGACAAACTTGCTTTCTAGTCTATACAAGATGCTAGCATGCTTCTGGGATGCCAGTGTGCCTTGCTATTGTTCGTATTCCATGTTGATGTCCTTTGGCTGAGAGCTTGTTAGTTTGTCCAAAAAACCTTTGTGACCTACTCTTTCTGATTCTAGAACTCTCTTGTTGCTCCTTGAGGTAGTTTAGGGCTGTTCGCCCCTTGGGAATCTCTTGAGAATAACGAGACTCGTGAGTAGTGAATCCCCATTCTCTAAATTTTGGTGAACCTGATGTGAAACACAATATTTTAAAAAAAAACTAGGAACTTATTTACCCCAACTTGGTGGGGTTATAACTTTTGACTCAGTGCTCAAAACTGAAAACCGTTTATACCATTGTAAAGGTTTCCAAGAGGACTAGTTCAGTCCCTAAAATACTGTACCTTTGGTAGCCAAATTTTTAGGGATCAACACAAGTTTCAACCCCAAATTATGTTCCGTGGACCTCTAAAAATGCAAATTGCTAGAACCTAGAAAATACCGAAAAAATTTGAAAATTTGGATTTTAGGTTTTTCTCAACAAAATTAATTTAATATCTTCTTTTATTAGTTCAATATCTAATTCTATTCAAAGTGTTAATGATGTTCCATTTCATGCATGTGATGGTGACTTGGCTTTACCCATGTCACTCGGTATCTTTGATCCTTCTCATGAAATTCCTCTTACGTTGGAGGATATTTTGTTGTAAGAAGATGAAATCATTCATACTTTTCTAAATGTTACTCTAACTTCTCTTCATTTGAATGAACTCTCTTCTAGAGATGAGGCATTGGCGAATGATGAATCTCCTTCCACATCTAATCCTCCCTGAATCGATGTTGAGAATATGTCTTCAAATAATTATTCTACTAGATGTGATGATTTTGTAAATGTAATCTATGTCTCTGCTACCCCTCAAAGGCCTAAGAGACCGATAATTTACCTAACTCTAGCTAGTCCTTCTCCTAAAATTATTTGTCCTATTAATGGTGTTCCATTTGATAGTGACTCTCTTGATCTTTCTAAGGCTCCCTCTTACAAAGTGGTAGCCCATACTTATGAGAATAGAATGAATAAATAACCAAGCCTTCTTCAAGCTCCTAAACCTATAAATAAAGTACTTGGTGATTAAGATCTTGTCGAGCAACTTCACGTTACTCTGGCTAAGATCTCACTGTGGGACTTGCTTCAGTCTACTTTGGTTTATCAAGGTATGCTTCAAGAAGCCTTGCAAAAGATTTGATGGGATTAAGGTGTCTTAATCTTAGAGTCCTAATATTTGATTTAATTTGATGTATTAATATATTTATTTGTATTATTTAATTTCCTATGGTGTCATGTCACTAATTGGGCTAGGTGGCATCCCCGTTGGAGGTGATTGGATGACACATCATCATCCCAAGTGGACATAGGCATCCCACTTTGGAATCTATGACATATGATAGATTCTATGATGCATCATAAGGCATCTTTAAATGCTTGGGTGAAAGTTGGTGCCCAAGTTGGGTTATGATAAGATGTACAAGAATCAACTATTTTTAGCTAGTTATGACATATTCTCTTATAGTTGTAAGTGATGTCAGCTATGACATATTCTAAGACAATTGTAAGATGTGTAAGGCATCTATCATAGCCTAGTTTTAGCATATTCTAGGTATCCAAGCTTGGAAGAAGACCTTTTGCATGTTTGACACTTGTTAGGGGTGTAAGGAAATATGTCACATGTGTCCAAATGCATGTATAAGGCATTGAAAGTTGTTCCTTTTGAATTTGGATGAGCCACACCTTCTAGATGCTTTATGAAGTTTGTATCACTCTATTTATTGAGTGCCTTGAGTTGTAGAATGCATAGGTTTTTTGCAGGTAACAAAGTGCTACCAATATCACTCCATAATAGGTGTTGGTTTTGAAGCACTTGTGTAGAATCTTTGTACTTGGATTGTATTGTATCTCCTATTTGAAGAAATATATAGAAGTACTGTTATTTTGGAGGGTGTGGTTTTTTACTAGAAACTGTTTTCCCCAAGGTAATCTCTATGTGCTTCTCTTATTGTAACTGTTAAGGGTGCTAAAAGATTTTTTTGTAACTCTCCCCTACTTAGATTAGTGTAGGAAGCTATTTCCACCCACCCGACTTCCTTTCAGTTGGTTTTAGAGCTTGACCAGCCTTGGTTCCTTTGTTGGGTAGAAGTGTTTTTTGAGATAATCTCTATTTTAGTGGGAGTTTTGTAAAAGAGTATATTTCATTACCTTCTTGTAGGAAAGAGATGGCAAGCACATCTAGGAGGATTGAGATGGAAAAATTTAATGGTGGTAATTTTGAGTTGTGGAAGCTCAAAATGGAAGACATGTTAGTAGACCGAGACTTATGGCTTGCAATTTCTCAAACCAAACCTTCAGGCATGAAACAAGAAGATTGGGATCTCATGGATAGGAAAGCCAAGGGTCTTAGTAGACTCTGTTTGGTTGATTCCATCCTCTTGAATGTCCATGAAGAGAAAAAATATGCTTCTTTATGGAAGAATCTTGGTGATGTCTACAGGCTAAATCCATGGTAAACAAGATTTTCCTAAGAAAGAAGATGTATTCTCTAAAAATGGAAGATGGAGGATCCATAGCAGATCATCTAAATGTATTTAAAATGTTGGTTGCACAACTAGGTTCCGTTGGAGACAAAATAGATTAACAAGACAGTTGCATGCTCCTTTTGTGTTCATTGCTAGACTCTTGGGATCACCTAGTAATGGCTATTGGAAGCACTACTTCCACATTCAAGATGGATGATGTTGTTTCATCATTACTATCTAAGGAGATGTGAAGTGAGTCTTCTAAGATGGCCAAGGAGGCCCTTGGAGTCCGTGGCAGACCCAAACAAAGAAGCAAAAACAAAGACAAGAAATCTAAGTCAAAGTCTCTGGGGAGGTCAAAGTCTCATGGTAAGAAATCCAATGCAAAATGTTGTAATTATGGTGAAACTAGTCACATTCAGAAAGATTGCAAGGAGAAGAAGAAGAAAAACAAGTCTTTCTCCAATTCTGAATTTGAGAAATCATCCCAAGATGATGAAGTATTTATTGTAGCCTTGGTAGCCCATGTATTAGATGATGTGTGGTTGATAGATTCGTGTGCATCCTTTCACATGACTTCTCACAAAGATTGGTTCTTGAAGTATGAAGAGTTTGATGGTGGAGAGGTGTACTTGGGTGATGACTCTCACCTAAAGATTGTTGGCCGTGGATGAGACAAAATCAGATTTCCTGATGGAAAAGTGAAGGGGATTGTTGGTGTCTTTCATATCCCAGGTTTGGAACGAAACCTACTTTCTGTAAGTAAACTGAATGATTTAGGAGTGCAAGTTGTTTTCTCTGGTGGAGGATGGAAGATGAAAAGAGGAGCTATGGTGTTAGCTAAGGGGGTTTGTATTGACACTTTGTTTGATCTTGATGTAGGCACTGTATAGTGCAATAGTTCTTCTGATGTACCAAAGAAGAGACCTTTGGATTCTTCATCCTCACCATCTAATTGTGTACAGAAGAAGCATGTTGCAACTACATCTGATGGTCACACATTTTGGGTACCTAAGGGTGCTCATTCCATGGAAATAAAACTACTCGTAGAGAAGACAATGTCATGGCACCAACAACTTGGTCATATTGGTGAGAAGGATCTTAGAACCCTGAAAACTAAGAGCCTTGTTGAAGGCCTTGATGATTGTAATCTCGAGTTTGAATTTTGTGAACATTGTGTATATGGAAAACAACACCGTGTTTCTTTCTACTCTAGTTCTCACAAGTTTTTTGGGGTCTTGGATTATGTACATTCAGATGTTTTTGGTCCTATAAATGTTCCTTCATTATCAAAATCTATATATTTTGTTTCTTTCATAGATGATTACAATAGAAGGAAATTTGTATATTTCCTTAGAAGTAAAGTTGAAGTCTTTAGTTGGTTTAAGGAGTTTAAGGCCTTGGTAGAAAATCAAACTAACAAAAAGATTAAGTGTTTGAGGACTGATAATGGTGGTGATTTTTGTTCCATAGAGTTTGACAAGTTCTATAAAGAGCACGATATTGAGAGACATGAGAAAAATCCCTACACTCCACAACAAAATGGAGTTGCAAAGAGGATGAAAAAGACATTGATGGAGAGGGCTAGGAGTATGTTGAGTGGTGCTAGCCTTGAACATAAATTTTGGGCTGAAGCAGTAGCCACTACATGTTATTTGATAAATAGATCTCTTACATCAGTGCTTGTTGGAAAGTCACCCATGGAGGCATGGTTTGGTAAAAATCCTTTGATGAGACATCTTAGATTATTTGGTTGTGAATCTTACACTCATATTCTAATTGAGAAGAGGTATAAGTTGGAGAAAAAAGTTGTTAAGTGTATCTTTATTGCCTATGGTGTCAGTGTGAAAGGGTACAAGCTTTGGGATCTGATAGCTCAAAAGGTTCGCTACAATGAAAGTGTGATCTTTAGAGAGATGAAACCTTACACTGTTGAGCTACAACTAGAGAAAGAAGAGAAACAATAAAAAGAGATTTACATGTCATAGCCAGAGCATTTCATTGAGAAAGGTAAAGAAAATTTGGTTTGCAAACTCAAGAAGTCTCTTTATGGTTTGAAACAGTGTCCTATAATGTGGTATCAAAAGTTTGATACCTGTATTGTCATTGGGATTACAAAGATCTAAATCTGACCATTGTGTATACTTTAAAACTAATAATGGTCACATTCTCATTATTGTTCTATATGTAGATGATATGTTGTTTATTGGGAATGGTAAAAGTATGATTTCAGAGTCGAAGTTTTAGTTGTTAGCACAGTTTGAGATGAAAGAACTAGGTTTAGCTAGGTACATTCTGGGAATGGAAATCATAAGAGAAGGAGCTAACAAAAACCTTTGGTTAAGCCAAAGCAAGTATGTGAACTTGGTGTTGGAGAGATTCAACATGATAGATTGCAAACAACTAGTTGTTCCTGTGATGCAAGGACGAAGCTTTCTGTGTCCAAAATATCCTACTAAGATGGAGGACATGATCAAAGTACCATATGTGAGTGCAGTTGGTAGTTTGATTTATGCAATAATATGTATAAGACCAAACATTTCCCAAATAATGGGAGTCCTTAGTTGTTTCATGGCTAATCCTGGACAGGTGCATTAGGATGATGTTAAGAGAGTGTTCAGATATTTACGGGTTACTTCTGAGTATTCCTTGTGTTTTCATGGTTATCCTATTGGACCTTAGAATTCTATGAGAATTTGAGGATATGTGGATTCAAATTGGGTAGGTTAAATTGACAATAGAAGATCCACCAATGGTTGTGTTTATGATTTTTGGTGGTGCTATTAGTTGGATGAGTAAGCAGTAGGCTATAGTTGCATTGTCCACAATAGAGGCAGAGTATATGTCAACCACTCATGCATGTAAGGAAGCCATTTGGATTAAGAGATTGTGTTCTAATATTGGTTTAGATATAGGAAAAATTATTGTTTGTTGTGACAATCAAAGTGAAATTTTTCTAGCAAAGAATCCTACCTTCCATGCCAGAACAAAGCACATTGATGTTTAGTATCATTTTGTTCATGATATGGTAGAAGATGGAAAGGTGAACCTAGAGAAGGTTGACACTTAGGTGAATGTTGTAGATGCACTGACAAAATCAATGAACACATAAAATTTCAGATGGTGTTCCAATTCCATGGGCCTTGAGGCCTTGAGCAAATGATTCTGTATGACTCTTGGCAGGTCTTCGACAAGTGGGAGAATGTTGGGATTAAGGTTTCTTAACCTTAGTGTCCTAATATTTGATTTAATTTTATGTATTAATATATTTATTTATATTATTTAATTGCCTATGGTTTCATGTCACTAATTAGGACCCATCGGCTAGGTGGCATCCCCGTTGGAGGTGACTAGATGACACATCATCATCCCAAGTGGACATAGGCGTCCCACTTTGGAATCTATGACATATGAAAGATTCTATGGCGCATCATAAGGAATCTTTGAATGCATGGGTGAAATTTGGTGCCCAAGTTGGGTTATGACAAGATGTAAGAGAATCAACTATTTTTAGCCAGTTATGACAGATTCTCGTACAGTTGTAAGTAATGTCAGCTATGACATATTCTATGACAGCTGTATGATGTGTAAGGAATTTATCATAGCCTATTTTTAGCATATTCTAGGTGTCCAAGCTTGGAAGAAGACTGTTTGCATGTTTGTTACTTGTCAGGGGTGTAAGGGAATATGTCATATGTGTCCAAATGCATGTCTAAGGCATTGAAAGTTGTGCCTTTTGAATTTGGATGACCCACACCTTCTAGATGCTTCATGAAGCTTGTATCACTCTATTTATTGAGTTCCTTGAGTTGTAGATTGCATAGTTTGTTTGCAGGTAACGAAGTGTTGCTAGTATCACTCCAGAATAGGTGTTTCTTTCCAAGCATTTGTGTAGAAGATTTATACTTGGATTGTATTGTATCTCCTATTTGAAGAAATATATAGAAGTACTATGCTTTGGAGGGTGGGGTTTTTTTACCTAAAATGGTTTTCCCCATGGTAATCTTGGTGTCACTATTTTATGTGTATACTTGCTATTCTATTCCTTTATTCTCTACATGCTTCTCTTATTGTAACTATTAAAGGTGTTAAAAGAAATTTTTGTAACTCTACCCTACTTAGATTAGTGTAGGAATTTTTTTCCACTCACCCAACTTCCTTTCAAGATCCTCTTGCCTTCTTCTGCTAGGCTAATGGATGCTAATGTGTTGATAACTCATATTCGTGTGGATTCGACAAATATTATGTTCTATCCATAGGGCCTATAAAAGTGTAGAAGCAAGCAAACCCTTTAATGATTATAGTTAATATTAATAATATCAACATTAGACATACTCTCATTGATGTTGGTTCGATGCTCAATTTATGTAGCACTGATCTATTGCCTATGATTAATATTGATTCATCTTCTCTTAATGTTTCTTCTGTTGTCATTCGTGGGTTCAATAATGTTGGTCGACAAGCCCTAGGAATGATAGTCTTTCCTTTGAGGTTGGGACCCATTACTATACCCACCCTTGTATATATTGTGTCAGAAAGATTACTTTATAACCTTCTTCTTGGTAGATCATGGACTCATGTTATGGGTGTAGTCCCGTCTACCTTGCATAAATCTATTAAGTTCATTTGCAATAATCGAGTAGTCATAGTCAAGGATGACCTTGAGGCTATGCACTTATGTTAAATGGAAACTATTGGTGAGGTTTCAGTTGTGCCTACTCTTATTCCTTCAGTTTCTTCTAATGTTTCAATGTTTACTCCAGTAGTACCTACTACAAAGGATACTCTTGAGATAGATGTCCCTGAGGAAGATCCTTCTGAAGCAAGAAATCTTAAGTTTTCTCCTTCTACCTCTTCTCAAAAGAATGCATATCTTGGTGATGATTGGGGTTCTTTATAATTTATAGACTCCTTCATTAGGGAACATAAAGTCGACCCAATCCACTCAGTCCTTCCAATAACATCATCCAAACCCGCTATCAAAGATGATCATTCTTCTGCATCGTGGGGTAATGTGAATGCAAATTGTAATATTCTTAATACCGATCCTCCTCCTTTTGAGGAAGATGATCACACTTCTATTAAAGAGATTAATGTTGGTAGTCCTATCAAGATGGTTGATAGTGATCCCGTAGAAGAGTGTGATCCCCATTGGTGGAATAATGCTCTCTATGAAGATCCTCCTTCTTCTCAAGATTTGCAAACACATCAGGTCCCTATAGAATGTGACCTTGTAAGTGTAATTTGGGGCTTGGTTGCTTGAATGAACAATATAAACAAAAACCACGATTGGATGGAAACATGATTTCCACTCAACCTCGTTCTCTTGGATTGATTCATCCACCATTATCCATTCTCTTTGTGCCTTCTTCGTGTAAGTAGAAAATATTTTCTCCACAAGGGAGAGGGTTTCTTCTTGCTCCTTATGCTTTATCTGAGAAATAGTGTATTTTTTTGTGACTTCTTAAAGCTCGCTTGATTACTCTTCCTTCTACATGTAAGAAATATCATAAAGATGATAAAGAAAAACATTCTTTCTGCACATGCCATCGAGTTCCTATCCATTCCACTAGTGAATGTAAGGCCTTGAAGGATAAAATAAAAATTCTTGATTCAAGTGCCATCACTCATTTATTTGTTGATGCACGTGCCTCTTCTTCAAATGACAAGTGATATTGAGGCCTACCTCTATCATGTATGTTCTAAGTATCTTTCATGGTTCTCCTCCCCTACATGTTGGGGGAAGTGATAACTTGTTCTAGAGATGTGTGTCTCCATTGAGGGACCCCCTCTCTTTTCTATGTATTTCAAATGTAGCATCCCTTGAGTGGACCCCTTTCTCTATTGAAGGTTTCTCAAGGGACCCCCTTTGAAAACTTGTAGCTCAAATGAATTCTATGGTGTCTAGCTTTGGGTAGCCTAACTAGACCTTGATTTTCAAATAGTGTGTCCCTTGAGTGGACCCCTTTTCTTTTGAAGGGTTCTCAAGGGACCCCTTTGAAAGATTTCAAATTATGGACTGTTTGTGTGAATGTCTGCTTGCACGCCTACATGGATTTTTGTCTTCTAACATGTTTAGTCTACAAATTAGCATGTTACTTTGTAGGTGCACTTGTGAATCCACCTTCTAATCCAACTTTGTCGAATCCCCTTTCATTGGTCTTCCTCCATGAGAGAGTACTTGGAGGAATGCCTTCTTTGCAGGTTCAAGGGCTTGTGAAGTGCTTGCATCCTACAAGATTTTTCCATCATTGGTCTGTGGGCCTTTGATGTACTTTTTTCAACTTCGTAGTTCTGCAGAGCTACAGAGTCCTTTTGTTAAAACCTCCTCAAGAGAGAGTACCTATGGAGCCATCTCTCTTGGAATTTTCATTCCTCCTTTCTCTCTCTTGAGCCTTTTCACTTCTCTTCTCTTTTCTCTTCTCTTCTCAATTGTGTATACCGGATTGAAGACTTACATCTTCCTTACCCTGGGTACATGCTCTTACTCTCTTTGACATTGGTTTCTTCCCTAAATTTTTTGTGCATTCTTCTCTTGAAGCAATCAATCCTTACATTCTTCTCTTCATTTTAGATTTTTTCTATGTTTTATTTCTTAATTTGGGGACAATGCATGGTACTAAGATAACCTTCTACATAAAAGTCTCTTTCACTTTGCTGACTCAAATCCTTTAGTTTATTGTGTGCTTGTGTGTGTGTGTTTTTATATGTGCTAACCCCATGATGTAGTGGTTTTTTATGTTGACATTGTTGTCTTGTGTTTGTTTTGTAGGTCTTCAGCATGGGGGCCAACCTTCCTTGGTTTGAAGAGTTGTATTCTTCCTCTACAATATCCTTTTGGAATTATAATGTTATTTATGTTTAGTATATTTCCTTTAGCATGCATATTAGTGTAGATTCATATGCCTACTAAAGTGGGGGAAAAATGTAATGTCGTAAAATTGCACCCCTTGTAATTTCACATACATTCTTGCTTTCACTTTAGTGTCCACTCCCTTAACATCTTGTGTAGGCTCATTTTAGCCCCTGCATCAACCTTTTTCCCTTCTTAGGATGCTCGAAAACCCCTTTTCAGCAGTTACCTTTGTGCACCATCTTTGCATTGAGCTTTATGTTTTTCCCATTCTTGTCATTTTGTAGCATGATGTGTCTAGACACTAGCATCTTGTGATGTTTCAACATTCAAATGACTACTTCCGAGCATGTTTTCCACTTGTCACCTCCTTTTGTCAGTGGTAAAAGCTCGGGATGCCTTATAACCGCTTGGGAAGCTTCTTTTCCCTCTTTAAAAGCATTTTTTTCAATCCACTTGGTCTTCTAGCTTCTTCTTCTCCTTCTTGGCGTCTATCTTGAACATTCTACCATCTTGCTCTTGCTTGCACAACTCCTTTGTTAGTTACAGTAGCCTCAATCTTGCACAACTCCATTACTTGCTACAACAACATTCTTTAAATCTCTTACAACACTCTTTGCAACACTCTTGACTATTACAGTTATCTTGCTCTCCCTCTTTGGCTTCCCTAAGCCTTGTAGTTGACACCTTGCTTATCTTGTGCCCTTGAGCATCTTGGGATTTTAGACATCCCCTATCTATTTCATCTATATTTTGTGATACGAGTTCTCCTCGAGCGGGGATTTCTTTTATCACCTACATTTCGTGATACGGGTTCTCCTCCTTGAGTGGGGTTTGCTTTTATCACTCATAGCATACTTTATTTCTCTCTATCTATCTAGCTGTCCGTGGAGGTGGGAACACCAAAATGGGGGTTTGACTGAGGCAAACCCTTATACAGTCCCAATATTTTCTCCTAATCTTACTGATGCAGGTATTGAAGATATTCACGTGTTGGAGGCTTCATTACTTGGGTTTTTGTGAGAAGTTTCTATCTCTTCTTCTCTTTATCTCAATCATTTACTTTACTTTATTTCAATTCTATCATATTCTATTATTTTCTTGTACTCTGGAAGTTCTCAATAATATGATTGTTAGAATTCACTTTTCCATTTCTATGAAAAAGTTTCTTTCTGGTCCCTATGAGATGCTAGCATGCTTTTGGGATGCCAATGTGCCATGTTTTCATTCATATTCTGCGCTGACATCCTTTGGCCGAGAGCTTGTCAGTTTGTCTAGAAAACCTTTGTGACCTTTTATTTCCAATTCTAAAACTCTCATGTTTATCCTTGAGGTAGTTTAGGGTAGTTCACCCCTTGGGAATCTCTTGAGAATAAAGAGACTCATGATTAGTGAATCCCCCTTCTCTACAAGTGTCATGGCTAAGAGAAACAAGATTTAATGTCTTTATCTACTACAAAGGCAAAATACATTGCAACATCTTGTTGTACACAAGTGTTTTGGATGAGACAAACATTAAAGGATATTAGGGTGGTATATGATGAACCAATTTCTATCTTTTATGATAATACAAGTGCTATCAATATTTCAAAGAATCCGATAATGCATTCAAGGACAAAACATATCTCATTTCGGTATTACTTTTTGAGAGAAAAGGTTGTAGAGGATGAAGTAAAGCTTGAATATGTGCCTACAAAGGATCAAGTTGCCGATATATTCACTAAGGCTCTTCCTAAGGATATATTTGAGCATCTCCAGGAGAAGTTGTGGGTTATTGCCCCTCCTTTGAACTAGATGCATAAAGAGATGGATCAGTCTAGTAGATTTCAAGATTCATTCTTTGGTCTGGACTGATGTTAGTGGCTGCCTCTTAGGGAGAGTAGGTGGTAACATTGTTTGTTGTTGTAGTTAAGGGGAGTGTGTGAACAATGTATTGTAGAGGTGTTTGGGAGAAATATTTTTGCTCCACATTGCTCTGTAATTTGGTTTCAAGTCTTGCAGATCTAAAGGTGTGCTGATTATTGGTATCTTTCTTTAGTCAAAGTTGTTTGAGGTTTGGTGCTTCAAAAGTCAATTTCTTAAGTTGCAGTATATGGTAGAATTGTTTAAGTGTATTAGGTGTGTACATTCTTCAAGTAAAATATGTTACAAAGGAGTTTGTTGGTTTTTAAGGTATTTGTGGAATATTCTATATTGTTTTCAAGTGACATTTGTTGTCCGCGAGTATTTTTTTAATCAAAGGAAGTGTGCACTTAAAAGTTTAAAGGTGTTTACATGGGTAATGATTGATCTTGGTATTTACACTAATTGTGGTGGATGTTTATTGTTTGTAGAAGCATGTTGTAACATGGCATTATAGATTTGGGTCCCAAATAAGGAGTGGTGTGGTACACCTTCACTTCTATCTGCCACAAGTGTTTGGTGCCGACCTAATGAATTTGCATGGTTGAGGTGTATAGATGACCTTGGAGAATGTTTTCAAGGGTGAAGATATAAATATGAGTTGAGTTGTTGAGGGATGAGAATATAGACAAGTATGATGTGAATAATGTGAATTTCAGAGTGATAGAGTGTTAATTTGAGAAGTGCAATGCGATATTTCATGTGTTAGATTATTGGATGTAGTGAGAAAAAGGTGTCTACAATTCTTTAGTCAAGCTACAAAGGCATTGGTGATATCGCGGTGGATTTATCTGTTGCATTGAGATGGATTTCTCTGTGTAACATTATCCTCTATCTTCTTTTCTATTATGGTATTGAGCCTTTCTTTCCTTTGACAGTGAGCCTTTGTATTTGATGTTGATATTACTTCATATTATGAGTCAATCCTCACCATGTGTAATGCCCCACCACGTAACCCTAGAGGATGATGTAAACACAATGAAACCATAACAATTTTTTTTAAAAAAAGTGAAATTAATAACAAGTGAACTACACTTAACACATACATCCTCTAAGGTACGCAACAACACTTACATTTGAATCCCATAATCTAGAAAAGTAAACTAATCCTAGCATATATATAATACTCATGAAATATCTGACATACATCCAAAGCATTAAACTCATCACATTAGACATAAAATACATTAAAGAATCATCCATAGATTGCATTCATTCCATAAAGCAGTTACAAGACTTATTTCCAAAATGAGGAAGATCATACAATAATGTTATAATAACAATGATACAACAATCCTTCTTGAATACAAATGAGGAGTAGTCCATATACATGAGTATCCAACTAATACAAAAGAACATAAGAAATAGTACAAAGCAACTAGTACACTTGAGCTCTCCAATCTAGAAAATCTTGCCATCACGAATATGAAATGAGAACCCAACGGTGTAAGGTGCACGCTCCACCCAACCAAGTGGTACCCGAAGGCCCACCCTCTGTGCTAGGAGATAGTAAAAGGGCTTCCTAGGAAAAACCAACAACCTCTAGACACAGGCAACACACATTACTATACCATACAACAACAATACATAACTAAAGGTTACATTGCTTCTAGAGTAAAATAATCAAGTATATCAACTGTACAATACATATTGTTGTCATAGGAGGAGTGTCATCACAAAGCTGCATGAGTTATCCTAAAGCCACTTTGTGCGTCGGCCCCCATTGAGAGCCACTCCCCTACTGACAACACAAGGATCTAATCCAAAATATAAAAGGCCACACATCCCATTCGTAGTAACCTAGTGTTTAACTAAAACTCAACCCAAATACACTACCCAAGGAAAAACAAAGGGCTGAACCATAAAACATAACAACCCCCTCATAAAATAACATCATCTGGAAGACTTACATACATAACTAACCAATTTCTGCAACTTACGAGAACAAAAAAAATCATAATTAAATAGGCAATTCAAGTAGGAAATAAATCTACCATTAGGATCTCCTAAATCCAATTTTCATTTCAATAAAATACATTGCCCAAGGTAAACCAACTTAATATAATTTCAATTACAGTCAATAAGAAAATTAAATCCATTTGTTTATTTCAATTTCCTAATTACATATAAATAAAAATCAATTTTGTCTTTCATATCATATCAATTAAAAATTATCCGATTCATGCATTTGCATGCACCTATTATAAAACTCATATATATATATTTGAATATATACATAATTATATATATACAAATATACATATTTAAATATTAAAAATTAATTTTAATTTTCCAAAACACATAATAAATATAATATATATAAATATAAATATATACATATATATATAAATATATATTATATCATATATATATTTACATATAATATATTTATGCACATATAATATATATAAATATATTTTAAAAACCATTTAAACAAACCATCGAATTAAATAAAGGACGAATGAAAAAGTCTATGGGCGCGACTACTGTGGGGGCAGCGTTGGGCGCTACCTCCATAGTCCACCTCCCCCTATGGGAACTGTTGTGGAGGTAGCCCCCCCAACCCCATACAAACAAAAATTAAAGTCTATAAATCTCTCTGACCTGCAATTAAATTTTTCGTACGATTCCATTTTTTTTTTTAAATAAAAATTTCATCAATTACCTTATAAATGATCATGCATATATATATATACATATACATATACATATATAAAAAATGATAGCTCCATTTGTGCAATTTTACCAATTTTTTCTACACGAAATATTTACAAAATCTTCCAAAGGTTTTCAATTTCCCAAGCCAAATAAAACTAATTGGAAGAAAACCAATAATCTTCTACAAGATCTTTTCCCATACAAATGAGATTTTCCACAAATTGATAGGAAGATTTTAAATCCATTCCTACAGAGATTTTCCAAATCTTCTATTGTTTTCCTTCTGGGATTTCTATTGTTTATAAACAATTTCTTACAGAGGCTCTCAGATTTCACTATAAAATCTTTCTGGGTATTCTATTTTTAAAAAATCAATTTCTACTAAAGCTCTAAAATTTTCACAAAAATTTCCAAACACGACAGTCTTTTAGATTTACAAAATAGATAAAGCTTCTACAAAAATAACATATTCTTCTTGTCCAGGCAATCGTTCCAATTTGCATAACAATAAAACAATTTAAAGAACCTGTTTATGGATGCTTGAGGAAATGATGTTTGAAGTAGAGCTTCACCTTCAGATTCCAATTTACCAAAGCTTCTTCCCAATTAACCACTTTTCTAGAAAGATGCAAACAAAACCAGAGCCAAAAATTCTCGAGAACCTTCTTCCCCAAATTTTTTCAACCACTAATATTAACAACCTCTTTTTAAAATATCTTTTCTCATTGTTGTGCAATAGCCTCTTTCTTCTTTCACTTAATGCAAATATTCTCTCCGAGAATTAATTTCAAACAACATTGTTTAATTTTTCTAACACATGTCACAAATAAAATATCTTTCCCAAAACAAATCACAAATATTTCCTCTAAGATAATTACAAGATATTTATGCATTTAATAATTCATAATTCACATATTAATTTCTAATTAAATTAAATTTAATTAATTTAATCACTTTATAAAATAAATTTAATCACAAAGATTAAATCACTTTACAAAATAAATTTAATTTAATTAATTAAATCAAATATTAAGCTTCTAACAACATTAATCAAAATTAATTAAATAGTCACTAAAAACCATTATAAACACTATTTAACATTAATTTCCCACATAACATACCTTGCAAAAAAAAAATGACAAGGCAAACATGGACAACATAACAACAAAGCATACTGAAACAAGGATTGACGACACATTGTGACTAGGGTTGTGGCTTGACAAGGAAACCCTATTACTATCTCCCAATCAACTATACCATTGGGCAATGGACACGCTCAAACTTGTGAATCCAAGTGGAGCCAATGTACTGTACAATAATCAAAACATATGTCGTACATATATATATATATCATGAATCAAACACACCGTGAAGAGAAAATCACAGAATTAAAGGACACTCGCAAGCGAGTGATGCAATCCCGTTCCCTTCACTAATATAGTGTCACATCAAAACTGATGAAACTAAAACATCAATTAATTACAGATGAGCATATAACAATATCAACTCAAATAAACAAATATGCTAACCAGAAAGCATGTCATAAATAGTAATCATCCATAAAGTGTACCGTCACAGCACAATATAAAAACCATCATTGCTCCAATGTCAACGATCAAATAACAACATAGCATCATGGTCTATCAAAGTAAAAGCATTGTCTGAAAATATAAGCAAATCAGAGGGGTGCTACATCCTCCCCCTAGGATCAGGCTTACTCCTGGAATCCTGCGAACAAATAGGGATACAGCTCCCTCATCCTAGTCGCATCCTCCCAAGTAGCTAAAGTATCATCTCTAGGATCCCATTGGACCCTAACCTGCTCAATATCTCGACCCCTAAGGGTAAGTCTCCTATGTTGCATGATGGGTATGGGCTCCAAAGCCAACTACTCATCCTCTACCTATAGTACTCACATATGTGCCCTAATGCTCTACCTAGCGGTCATCAACTGCTGTAATCACTATGTATAAATTACCCGCAATATCCCCTATTGGCTCTATGATTGCCAATATCTGAATGAATTTAGGTGTGCTCCTCTGAGGACATTGTCTAGCTATGTGGCCCTATTGGCCGCAAGAGAAACATCCTACATTTCTGCCATTTCCTCTGCCTTGAGGGGGTGTACTAATCTATTGGAATCGACCCCTACTAGCTATAGTCTGTGTGCTTTGAGTTGACTAGTTAAGTCAATAAAGTTGGGCTCGCACTCCAGATTCTCCTAGATGAAAGACGACCACCAATCCAGACACCAATCATCCAAGTCTCATCCCCCAAACCACCACTAAGACTATGGAAGGTAAGAGAACGCTCCCTCAAGAGGTCCATCATAAGTCTCGCTACAGTTGAAACACCTCTTCTCCTAGGGATCCTTTCTCTTTCCCTAACAATCTGTTGATTTCTCTCCTGTCTTGGGCCAAGCCGGTTAAGAATTTCCTCAAGCAAGGGACATAACTGAGGGTCTTGGTGTTCCTCATGATCATCCTTGTGGGAACTCAGAAAAAAGGAGTTTTCTGACAACTAACCCCACAAACACTTCCCTAACCTCTACCATGACCCCTATCAAGATCACAACCTCTAAGCATCATCCTACACAAAACCACCATAGAACAAGTCTCAAATATTAGGCAAGAAAAAAAAAAAGGGAGGGAACAAAATCTGAAGGATCTAAGTACTATATCCATGATTAACATACATTAATGAGCCAAGAGCCAATATCCATCTCACATAATCCATACCTCACACTTAGTGGCTTGATGATGTTAGGCCACACACACATGGTGAGACCATCTAAGCAAGACCACAATGACCTATCTCTTGTTGTATAAGGTGGTTAGCCTCCAAGATAGTCATCACACATAGGTGGGTAGTGGATCCTAGCTGTATATCAGCCTCACATACCCCCATCCTCAAGGTTCGCTACATCTGCTTCCTCGTATACACTCACCAAGTCTGCCTCATACATCCTTGGAGAGGAATCACAATACAACACATGGCTGACCTCGAAAACAATAAGGATAAACTAGTTTAGCCACCAAAGTCATAAATAAACATCAAATAAGATTCAATTTTAGCAATAAAGCAAGAAATGCGTGCAATGTCAACACTAAATCAAATGTAACCACGAGGGCCACAAGTAAATAAGATAAAAAAGGGTGGCTAAACCATTACAATCAAACATAAACAAAATGTCGACCTTCATAGTCAATCGAAAATCATCAATAAACATATAGGAAATCCTCAATCTTCAAAATTGCACTATACAACACTGCGTGACTAGATACTAGCCACCAAACAAGGAAGGAGGGAACATCGTTAGGCTATAACAGTATTCCTCATGTGGTGCAGAGTGAGCACACCATCCACATGTCTTAGAGTGTACTCCTCGGCTACACCCTACCTCGCGTCGTCACACAACATGGTCATACACCAGTCGGAGAAGGCACGCACTGGTCGTATGCAACATGGCAATGTGTATGTGGCTCCACAGAAGTAGGCATGCACAAAAACACCCCACATATTGATACCTCATGGAGAAGGAACACACAGGTACTCACTGTAGCTAGAGGTATCCATGGCTAGGACATACCCATATGCTATTCGACCCAAACACTATCAAAAGCAAACATGAGTATCCCTCTACAAGTGTGTGAGGCCCCATTATGCTCATCACTCAAGTAGGCTATCATAACACAATCTCATAGTGCACCTTCACGTGTCTATGCATGTGGCATCGTGTCCTCAAGTCTAGCTCGCTACCATCAACAACACGACATCATCACTAGCATTGTGTTAGAACATCAGTGGGGTGTGGCATCGTACCCATTGCATCATGTCAAAACAAGTGCGGATACAATATATACGATACATATATGAGTATATCAATATGGGGCTACTCAAGCTTCACCTCTCATATAGACAAGGTTGACTCGCTAATGCCAGCTCAACATCCCTACAGACGACTAGCCATAAACTAACAAACCAATGCTGTTGTACTCAAAACTATGGGGATTAGGCTAGCACATATGGATCAAGTACCCTGTTCCATCATAAGGGAAAGTAGTGAGTATGTTTCTTCATAATTGGTTGAGCTAAGACCACTTTGCGTCGCAATGTGCGTATGCTGCACACTCTGCCCAAGAAAATTTGTGGATGCTACTACCCTTCATGGATTGAGGGGTGAAAGAACCAAGAGAAAAGAATCTATGAAACTACCTTTTGGCTACTCTTATATATTTATAGATTTTCAACCACACGTGGGTTGGCCCTCAATCAGGTAACAAACATACAAAAACACAAAATCATCCCACACCAAATACAACATATTTCATATGGATGGGTACACCATATCACCATCCCATGGTCCCACAAAGTAAGTACAGGGTATTCACAACACTCAACCAATGCACAGTCATTGGTTTCTCACATTTACAGGGGGGAATACAATTACATACACAATTCCATAAGTATATTTACTTCCATAATCCATGTGATTCATATCATCACATATATCCATAACCCATCATTAGCTTTTCTTGCAATACACCCAACACAAATCCATATTTCACTATTCAGAATAGAAAAGCATTTGTCTTTTATACAAGAGAGTGGTTAAACCTCCACACTACTCCATGTCATAATTAGATACTAACATACTTAAGATAGAGCATCCTATATTCATTTCTAACATAATTAACAACTATTTAGTCATCTATAATAGGAAGAATAGAAGGAGAGAAGAACATCTCTTATCTACCTCTAGGGTCAACCTAGTTTCCCTAAACATAAACCACTTAGTATAGTCAAAGAAAACAAAGAAAGGAATACACATATAAGAGTACAGCACAAGGATAGCCTAATGGGCTCATGTGAAACCAGAGTACCTAGTGTTAGAACTTGGGATGTGATACTATGTGTAACACCTTGCCACGTAACCCTAGAGGATGATGCAAACACAACATAAGCATAACAATTTTTTTTAATAAAAAAAGTGTAATTAATAACAAGTAAAGTGAACTACACTTAACACATACATCCTCTAAGGTATGCGACAACACTTACATTTGAATCCCATAATATACAAAAGTAAACTAATCTTAGCATATATATAATACTCATGAAATATATGACATACATCCAAAGCATTAAACTCATCACATTAGACACAAAGTACATTAAAGAATCGTCCATAGATTGCATTCATTCCATAAAGCAGTTACAAGACTTATTTTCAAAATGAGGAAGATCATACAATAATGTTACAATAACAATGATACAATAATCCTTCTCAAATACAAATGAGGAGTAGTCCATATACATAAGTATCCAACTGATACAAAAGAACATAATAAATAGTACAAAGCAATTGGTACACTCGAGCTCTCCAATCTAGAAAATCCCCCCATCATGAACATGAAATGGGAACCCAACGGTGTAAGGTGCACATTCCACCCAACCAAGTGGTACCCGAAGGCCCACCCCCTGTGCTAGGAGATAGTAAAAGGGCTTCCTAGGCAAAACCAACAACCTCTAGACACAGGAAACACACATTACTATACCATACAACAACAATACATAACTAAAGGTTACATTACTTCTAGAGTAAAATAATCAAGTATATCAACTGCCCAATACATATTGTTGTCATAGGAGGAGTGTCATCACAAAGTTGCATGAGTTACCCTAACACCACTTTGTGCGCCGACCCCCATTGAGAGCTACTCCCCTATTGACAACACAACGATCTAATCCAAACTATAAGAGGCCACACATCCCGTTCGTAGTAACTTGGTGTTTAACTGAAACTCAACCAAATACACTACCCAAGGAAAAACAAAGGGTTGAACCATAAAACATAACAACCCCCTCATAAAATAACATCATCTGGAAGACTTACATACATAACTAACCAATTTTCCCAACTTATGAGAACAAAAAAAACCATAATTAAATAGGCAATTCAAGCAGGAAATAAATCTACCATTAGGATCTCCTAAATCCAATTTCCATTTCAATAAAATACATTACCCAAGGTAAACTAACTTAATATAATCTCAATTACAGTCAATAAGAAAATTAAATCCATTTGTTTATTTCAATTTCCTAATTACATATAAATAAAAATCAATTTTGTCTTTCATATCATATCATTTAAAAATTATCTGATTCATGCATTTGCATGCGCCTATTATAAAACTCATATATATATATTTGAATATATACATAATTATATATATTTATAAATAATTATATATATACAAATATACATATTATTTAAATATTAAAAATTAATTTTAATTTTCCTAACCACATAATAAATATAATATATATAAATATAAATATATACATATATCTACATATATATATAAATATATATTATATCATATATATATTTACATATAATATATTTATGCACATATAATATATATAAATATATTTTTAAAACCATTTAAACAAACCATCGAATTAAATAAAGGACGGACAAAAAAGTCTATGGGCACGACCACTGTGGGGGTAGCGTTGCTGCTACCTCACAACATCGGCTCCCCTGAATGGGGTGCATGGCCTGTAAGGGCAACGTTGGGCGCTACCTCAATAGTCTGCCTCCCCCTATGGGGACAGTTGTGGGGGTAGCCCCCCCAACCCCATCAAATAAAAATTAAAGTCTATAAATCTCTTTGACCTGTGATTAAATTCGTTATACAATTCCAGATGTTTTTAAAAAATAAAAATTCCATCAGGTGCTTTATAAATGATCATGCATATATATATATATATGTATATATAATATATACATATACATATATAAAAAATGATAGATCCAGTTGTGCAATTTTACCAAATTTTTCTACAAGAAATATTTACAAAATCTTCCAGAGGTTTTCAATTTCCCAAGCCAAATAAAACTAATTGGAAGAAAAACAATAATCTTCTGCATGAAGATCTTTTCCCATACAAATGAGATTTTCCACAAATTGACAGGAAGATTTTAAATCCATTTCTACAGAGATTTTCCAAATCTTCTATTGTTTTCCTTCTGGGATTTCTATTGTTTAAAAACAATTTCCTATAGAGGCTCTCAGATTTCACTATAAAATCTTTCTAGGGATTCTATTTAAAAAAAATCAATTTCTACTGAAGCTCTAAAATTTTCACTGCAATTTCCAAACACGACAATCTTTTAGATTTACAAAATATATAAAGCTTCTACACAAATAACATATTCTTCTTGTCCAGGCAATCTTTCCAATTTGCATAACAATAAAACAATTTAAAGAACCTGTTTCCAGATGCTTGAGGAAATGATATTTGAAGTAGAGTTTCGCCTTCAGATTCCAATTTACCAAAGCTTCTTCCCAATTAACCACTTTTCCAAAAAGATGGAAACAAAACTAGATCAAAAATTTTTCGAGAACCTTCCCCAATTTTTTTCAACCACTAATATTAACAACCTCTTCCAATTTTAACAACCTCTTTTAAAAATATCTTTTCTCATTGCCATGAAGTAGCCTCTTTCTTCTTTCACTTAATGCAAATATTCTCTCTGAGAATTAATTCCCAACAACTGTGTTTAATTTTTCTAACACATGTCACAAATAAAATATATTTCCCAAAAAAAATCACAAATACTTCCTATAGACACCTAAATTTGACCACTTCCATATGGTCAAAGTCGTTTCCTTAATCATCCTTTTGCTTGTTTAATTCGTCCTCTTTATCAATATTAATTAAATTACTCATTTAATTAATATTCCATGTCTTCCATAAGGTTTCTAAAGTATTTAATTTAATAAATACTTTTCCCCTTTCCTCTCTAAATTAAATAAATGTATCACTTTATTTAATTTAGTCATATTATCTTTTTAAAATTTTAAATTTATTTTAAATTCCTCACTTTCTCTCTCATTGTCACATCCTCCAACTTTTGCAAGTTGGTCTTTAATCCCTCTTAGCAATCTAACCCTCTTTCTTAGTCATAATTAATTTATGATTAAGATGTGCACACCCCTAATCATCATTAGGGTCCCATCCTCCATAATTTCCCACTTGCCTCTAATCTTCATTAATTAGTCTAATCAAGTACTTGCACAACCTTAATCACTTAGTTAGATCAACCTAATCCCCATGTCATTTATGAAATGTGTCCTAAGTCAACCTTATTAAATATTTTTTCCTTTTGAAAAGGCACTCCATTCCCTATGTGAATTTTTAATTCACATTCAATCCCCCAATGCATTCCTTGGAATTTAAAATTCCTTTTCTCATCCCCATGAGAATATTTGAGGAATTTTTAATTCTCCACATGTCCTCTCACCCACATGGGGACAAGGACCTCCTTTATGAGGAGATCTTGTCCAATCCCAAGGTACTATGTACCACCTCCATGTCATATACTACCCTTCCACCTCATGTACACATCACCTCTTTTAAGCCACTTCACATGCCATATGTCAAGATGTGAGGGCTTGTGAGTTCTCAAATCACCTTAGCTCTACATCTTGATCTTGGTGGCTCAATCTTGACCATCTATTTCCCTAGAGAACTCCAAATTCTCTATAAATACCCCCTCTTTTCTCTCATTTTAGGGAGATCATTGATAGTAGCCATCAAACTCTTGCAAAAAAATTTCTTGAGCCATACTTAGTCATTTTTCATACTTGTATCCACTTTCATCCATTTTCCATCCACCTTATAGCTTGCATCTCTTGTCATCCAAGGAGCATACAACACCAAAGTTCGAAGGGCCAACCAAAGGATCAATTCGAGACAAGGTAAAATGTTTCATTTTGTTGTCTTTATTTTGTATTGAATCCAAATAGGCTAATCTTGAGGTGTAGGTTGTTTTTAGTGTTATTTGCACTCTTTTATTTGTTGCTCATATTCTAACGCTCAAATTTGCCCTATCACATTTCTGGCACATCCGGTGGGACCCACAAATGCACTACTGGATTTGACACCATTTTTTGACGGGCGTTCATTAGTTGTTCGACAAATCTTTGTTGGAAGAGCGATGCAATGGAAAAAATCTTTCCGTCGCTGTTTTTTTGTCGCAAGGCCGATGGCAAATTAAACATCGAAATAACGGCGAAGAATCGTCGGTCGACGACATCGTGAAATACCTTAGGATTTCGTCAGAATATGGATGAAAACTTGTTTATCCACCGACGAATGACACCAGAAGTTCGTCACCGTTTCGACAAAATGGGCAAGCAGTATCGTCGAAACAACAGAGGAAGTTTGTCGCAATTGCGACGACATGCTCAGGTAGCAGCGTCAAAAGAACAAAAAGAGTTCGTCGAAAGTGCGACGAAATTAGCAAGGAGTAGCGCCAGAAGAACACCAGAAAGTGCATCGAAAGTGCGACAAAATTAGCAACAGGTGGCATTGGAAGAACGTCAAAACTCCATCGAAAGTGCAATGAAATTAGCAAGGAGCAACGCAGGGAGAATGTTGAACATTTTCAAAAGAGCGACAAAATTACCAAGGAGTAGCGCCGGAAGAACACCAAAAGTTTGTCAAAAGGGCGACAAAATGGGTAGGGAGTTACGACAAAATCGTTGTCACAGCTATAGAAACTTCATCGAGCCTTTCTATTGATTCATCGGTTAGTGTCATCGAAATTGCGACGAAGAAGCAAAATTTATAAAAAAAAAAATCGTGGAAATGTACCATTGCGGAGACTAACGACTGATCATACATACAGACTGCATATTGGTTTGATGCTTCAAACGATGCATTTCTTATATTGAAAAGTGCATTACCTTATTGAGCTTCTCTTTGTTTTGAGTATAGTTTAATATTCTCTACTTAACAAGGCCAACCAAGTGATGGTGGAAGCTCATTTGGCCCCTCCCCCCCATCACATTACTCTCAATTCCCCATACCCAATCATATAATATTAATCATTGATTCATTAACATATAATATTCATTCTTTCAATTTTACATATTATCAAAAATATGGTTGTCATGATATGATTACAATCACTTTTGTTTCTTACATAAGAGTTGTGGAGTATCGAATATAATTTTGGGAATAAACATGTTATTATGTTTTATTATTATTGTTACATTAATTAAAGAACATTAGAACTCCACATCATCTCCTCATGATAATATAAATAACTTGAGGTTGAAATTAAATATTTTATGAATTTCAACATTCTAGTCATGCTGAGAGTTACTTACAACACCTTGATTTTGCCACATCATGTTCCTGATTGATCATGCTCAACAATCACAATCTTGCTCTAAAGTTTGGCTAAAAGAAGTTTAGAATTTAAGGGATCACAACTGATCACAACATGCTCTAGTTTGGCATCTAACATTCCAATGATCAAGTCTCTTGCTTGAATGAATATGAATTACCAAAGCTATTTATTGATAAATCATGTTTCTCAAAATTGTATTAGGCAATCTTGATATTAAACAATCTTTATTGATAAGATCATGACTTGATAAGTCAATTTATTATAATTTGGATGCAATATTTATATGATATTTTTATTTTATAAATTTATGAAAAGTTTTACTTATATAATTACATCCAAATTTTTAATACTACTTTTTTTTAAAGAAATTAATGAATTTATAGAGAAATCATTATTTTTATTATATGTATTTGAATGGATCATATTATTTTGTGGTTATATTTATCTCTCATTATGTTGTACCAATTAGGCATCAATCTTTAATGATCTCCCATTTTCTTCTAAAAATAATTCACCAATAGTTTATAATTAGTGACATAACTAGGGAATCATCTTCAACAATCCGCTTTAGGAATCATGTTTTGCATACAACATCTTGTAGTTATGCAATGGTGTGATTATTTCTTAAAAATGTTTATGTGTAGTAAGTCTCTAAGTGATGGAATGGACAATACTTTTAATTAATTCATCTTGTACAACAGGATACCTCTAAGGAACCCCTTTGGGTTTATCTAATTTTTAAGCAAATAAGTAAATTGAATGCTAATTGAAAATTTCCCTTAATAGAGTGAAATTAATAGCAACAATTTCCCCAATATAGTTTCAATCATGTAGAGAAAGGGGAACAATTTCAATTCAAGGGGTGCCAAAAAGTGATAAAATCATTAATTAAATCCTTTGTCAAACAAACTGTTCGGGTAGTTGCACAACACTTATAATTCATAGGAATTGAAATGCTTATGAAAAAAACCCTATAATATCGCACACCAAGGGCTATTTATGGGAGCAACACTATGGATAAAAGAGCACACATGGGCTAGATGTAATATTAAATTAAAAAAAACTCATGTTACAAAATGGAAAATTTATAAAAATTTTCCTTTCTCAATGAAGTACAAAATACATAGAATTCTGCAAATACTTCAATTAGCTCCTTCTCCTTGTAACTTTCCATCTATGAGTAAGAACCCATGTCACATATTAGGGGTGAAGATGACTTTAATCTATTTTAAATAACAAATTCTAAATTATGGAGTTCCCATCAAGGTATAATAAATAAAATATATACACACGAATGTAATAAATCTAAAATGTTTTTTTATTAAAATTAAAAAAGGCTATTGGAACATCCCATCATCCATCCAAATTAGATATCAAAGCATTTATTTTTCTAAATGTATAAAATAAATGTTGTCCCATTAATGTAACTTGATCATTTGAATGTTCATCTATGTTCACATGGCCAGTTCTTTTTGTGACCAGAAGTTGCCAAATCAAATGCTAATTAAAAATACGTGATAATATTAAATTAAAAATTAAAACTGTCAAATACTAAACTATTAAACGATAGTACAGCTTGGAAAAAAAAAATTTAAATAAATCAAGAATAAACCAAAGATTTACTAATAAAAACTAGAATATACTATTTAAGTCTTATTTTTTAAAAAATTTAACATATTTTATTTTAAAATACTATCTTAATTGTCAATAACTCCTTAGTCGATTTTGACTAACTCTTCTAATAATTTGTGTATATGAATTATATTATTTCTTGAAATCATGTATTATTTATACTCCTAATCATTCCATCATGCTTTTCCATATTCATGAAGGCTTTTATTCCTTGACACAATAAATTTCTTTGAAGATGACTTTATCATAAATAAAATCTATTTAAACACAAATAACAAATTATAGGGAACATTTCATAAATACATTTTTCTTTTTTGCTACAAGTTTGGAAATTAATTATCACATATTTGATTGTTTTAGGATATGGACAAGCCTTTTAACCCTATTTTTCCTTTGATGTCATCTGTACTCAAGAAAAACCATCATTTATGTTATCTTAGCATTTTTATGATAAAAAAATTCACATCGTATTTAATTGTTCATTGACTAAAATTTGATAATGATGATATTTTTTTTAAAATATAATTTCAAAAGACAATATTTAAATTGATTTGAATTTTTAGCCAAAAAAATTTTATTACAAAGTATATTTGACCCAAAAGAGATTCATTAATCAATAATGTAGAAATGATAAGAAAAATCAATATAATTGTAACTATTTTCTTGCCAAACCTCAATGATTTAAATTTCCCTGGATTTTTATGAACGATGAAATTACTTTTTTTCCTTGATCTATTTTTAAATTTTTGGAAAGTATTTTATGTTATTAATTCTCTAAAATGAAATGATAAAATTTTTTTTCTCTAATTTCCAAAATGTTTATTATGCACCTTTAGTCATGAATACCTAATCCACTTCCTTGATTTTTTTCAATAATGTTTTGTTTTGGAATTTGATGCTTGATTCCTAGTTCTTTTACATATCTGTAAGATTTAAAAGATAGATCAATTTGTACAGTTTTATGTATAACAAATAAAATATTTAAATAAATGTTGAATTTTATGTGTTAAATAGTTTAATGTATAAACTTTTTTAAACAAGAATGTTTTAAATTTGGAAAAAATTTTTAAATGGATTAAGCCTATCACTTGTTATATGATCATTTTACCATGAAAAATCTTTCCAATGCATCCTAAAGAATAACCATCGTATATTTGAATTGTATTTCCTTATGGGGCTTTGGTGGGCTAAGGGAGCAAAACGTTGTCATATTGGGGGAGCATTTCGAATTCTAAATTAATAAAGAATTGCTACAAGTTTTAAATTCTGATTCAAATAAATTGAATTACAATTACAAGTACTTTAATAAATAGACACAACAATGATCAAACATTCAAAAATTGCAAAAGACACTTTCAACTTTTAGGCTATTACAATATCTTTAAACCCAAGCCAAATAAAAAAGCAATAGGGGCAAAGTGTGATTTTGAAAAGTAATTGTGTTGTTATTCTTTCCATCAAGGTTCAAATCCCATTAGGATGTAATTTTTAAGAATTTATGTGTTGATTAGGCCCCTCATTTGTGACCTCAAGTTTTAGGGTAGCATTTACCCCTCTTAATAAAAAAACCCATTCCAAAAAAACTTATTTCTCATTTAATGACAAAAAATAGTAGGTAAATATCTAAAAATTTAAACCCTAGTTTTTAAAATGCAATCCTAGAATATGTGTTTCTGGTCTCATGACTAAATGAGGAAAGGGTATTTAATTTTTGAACCAAACATTTTAATCTTTTTCCAAGTAGGGAGAATACAATGTAAAAAAAAGAAGAAGCAAGTTTGGCATATGCATGAGTTGGATATTTCTAGGTGTTCAATTGATCGATTGAACTTACAACATTTAAGTACGGAACCAAGATAGGGATAGAAGGATAAGATATATTTAAGGGAAGAATGAGAAGTATCTAGAAGAGAAGCAATACCAATCCAAGAATAATTTGCATGGTCTTGGGGTAGAAATTAATCATTAAATTAGGGGTAGCCAAATAGTGTTCACAAATTTGAATTTTCTTAGGATTATTATTTAGACCAAAATTCATTAAGTGCACAACCAAGGGATAATGATGAAGAAAAATTTTATAATTAAATGTCAAACTCCTTTCTTGAACAAGTGATATGCTTCTCTAAGAAAATTGATGGAAAATGTTTCTTGGTATTGTAGATGCTTATTCCAACAAATGAACAAGAAGCAAAACTAAGGCCATTTTAATAAGACTCTTTCTAATTTAAGAATTGACACACTTACTATCAAGCTTTCCAAATGGATTGAATAGGAAGGGAGGCTTTAATTTGAAAGTATGATGCAAGAAAAATAATGTCCAACCAATTAACATTCTACCATTTCCCTTTATTATGATTGTAGTAATTTTTTCTCTTAAATTAAAATTTTCTATAATTCATCACCTATAATAGTTCTTGTAATCTATTTTACTAATCAAACACAATCCTTGATTTTTGACATCAATAATTTCTAGTCCACCTTTGGTCTTAGGTTGGATGCAACGAGGCCAAGAGGTGACTCTAAGACCAACAATGCTATCCCACTTTTCCCAAAGGAATCGTTGGATCAATTTGTACAGTTTCCCAAACCCTTAATTAGATGTCATTCAATAAAATGAAAAATAAATGTGTGGCAAGAAAGATTTTGTATAGCACATAGATTTTGTGAGAAAAGGAAAGAAATTTGATGCTCTAATTAAACAATTTGTTTTTAATCTTGTCAAGGATTTCCTCCGGCCCAATAAGATAGTCCCAAGCCAAACAAAATGCTAAGATACCAATCTATTTCTCCATGTTTGATCTATTTCCAATCTGTGGAATCAACTAAAGAATGAAACCATCATATATCATTTGAAATTCTATTTAATAATGAACTAGCTAAGATTGTAACATAAAGCAATAAAAATCCAAAACGTCATTGATATTGTTTGATTATTTATTTAATTTAATACAAATAATAAGTATCACCAACAAAATATAAATTTATCAAATATATTAATTACAATTAACTAAGACTTTACCATAAATAACACAACACATTGATAACAAAAATAAATATGGAAAATGACACTTTATCTACTTTTATATATAAATATATATATATAATTTATTTAAGACAAAAATTAACATTTTAAACATAAAATGGATTGCCTTTGAGAAATTGTTGGCCCTAGTGCATAAGTTGGATCCGAAGTATGATCCATTAATGGAGTTCACTCTATTTCACAAAATTGATTTACTAATAAAAACTAGAAGCTATACATACTATTTTAATTCTTATTTTTTAAAAAAATTTAACATATTTTATTATCTCAATTAGTTCCTTCATTAACTCCTTAGTCGACTATTCATTGACTAACTCTTCTAATAATTTGGGAGGCTTATGTATTCATGAATATATATTAGAGACAAATCATGTACCACCCTAAGAACCAAGAAGATAAACTTGGAGGTAGATTTGAAAATCCAGGGATTGGAGGTGAGGCCTGTGGAAGAAAGGCCAATTTGTCAGCCACCAATTGATAGGACCTTATACAGAAGAAAAAGAGATAATAGTAGTGATGAAGAGGTTGGAGACAGAAAAGGTAAACAAATAATGAAAGCCTCATCACAATCTAGCCAAGGGATTAGAAAGCCTGGAGGAATAAAGATTGTGAATCTTGATTCACCACCTCGAGATGACCCTATGGAGCCGCCACTAGAGCCAAGCCCTAAGAGGCAAAGAATTGAGGAACCACAAGACACTTCGGTGGATGAAATAATTGTCACCGATCAAGACATACAAGTTGGCACCCCTTCACCTCCTAAGTCAGCACAATTGGTGTTGACTGATATAGATATAAAAGGACAGAATGTTCAGGATGCAAGGATGCTGGCCTGCAAGGCATTCCTGGATGATGATGCCTTTGTGAAGACTCCTATGTTCTTGCAGTTGGTCTGGAGGTTGAAACTTTAGGAATATCAAGACAAATGCAAGGAAAGAAGAGAAACAAGGCCTGACAGGTCTGATCAGGAAAATGATGATGAGGTCAAAACCGAGCTAATAGAGCAGTTCAAGAACCTCACCCCTGATGAAGGAAGGCAAATTGTGTCTCAAGATGGTGTCCTACTTCTCCCTGAATGGGACATTGCTGATGTTGTAGCTTTTAATGCTATCATGCAATCAAATCATCCTATGCAAGGCAGTGAGGAGGAAGTCAAGGCAACACTACAAGACTCTACCTTTAGTGAGGAGTATGAAACTTTGACGATATGGGCTTTAGCACCTCAGGGAAGAAAACCAAATGTACTGATCTTAGTAAAAATTTAAGGGGTGGGCTCATCATCAAGAGAGTCTCTAAAACTTCAACAATAGAGGCCACAAGCTTAACACTGAATGTGGCCAAATTGGCCCAAAAAATAGCTGAAAGAGATGAGGCTGAGAAGAAAAGCTTGACGAAGAAATATAACACAATGATTGGGGAATATAGTAGGATACAACAAAGAAATGTTGAGTTGCAATCTGAAGTAGATAGGTTGAGATATGGGCAGGTGGGAGAATCTTCTAGTGCCCCTGCTGCTAGAGCAATACCTACTACTTCAGGGTCATTACCCCCTGTTGTTCCAATCATTTCTATTCCTGGATCCCCAATTTAGACACCTGTTGATAGCCCTGCACCAGGGCTAGTTGAAGAAGAGGTTGAGCTTTCTATAGATCCTACCAAAGAGCAGATGATAAACAAAGTTACATAATTACAGGCTTCCCTAAGGGCGAGTGAGGATAATGCTATGGCCAAGCACAATGAGGTGGTAGACACCGTTATAAGGCATTTAAATGAAAAGGTTGATTCTAAGCTGCCTTTTGTACACTCTTTGTATTCTTTATTCTTGGAGGGAATTCAAAATATTAACAGAGACAAGGAGGTGATTCTGCCCCTGGTTGAAAAATGGATCCCTAGGGCCATTGATTTAGACATTATGTTGAAGGCTTCTAGGTTTGATGTGAATAATAGGCCCCAATCATTAAAGCCTACTCAATTTTTTGTGAAATCAATGAAGGGATTCCAGGCCTTGCCTGATGATCTGAGTAAGAAAATTAGGGAATTAATAAAGAATTTTGATGATTGGAATGACACTTTCCTGCCAGATATAATAGATACAAGTGGAAATGTTTAGACATTGCAGCAATGGTAGGAAAAGGCAGAGGAGGTTATTAATGAACAAATTAAATTAATTTGTGATGATTCAAATCATGACTTGCTGGTAAATAGCATGGATAAAATAATTAATACTAGCATGTATTTGGAATCATTTGAAAGGGAGGCCAACCAGGTTGTAGTGAAGTTCACACCTTACAGTACCAAGATGAAGGAGGTGATGGATTTTAATTGGCCGATGGATGAGGAATATCAGAGTTGGGTTGACAAGTACTTAACTGAGGAGGACTGAAGCGGTGTATAGTACCGACAACTGACAGCTCAATAGTTATGTATAACTGAATTTTGGTTTTACTCCATGGCAGTTTTGGGTGCAGTTTTTGAGGAGTAACAGATGCTGTGGTTATTTTGCAATGAGTGGAATCAACAGAAAGATGCTCCAGAGTTTGGTGGTTGTGTTTTCAGTTTTGAAATGGGATATAGCGGTCCAATAGATAAATGACATGTGTAATTTCTGGCCCGATGCTTGTTGTTCCTTCATTTTCTATAAGAAAGATTTCAAGGCCAGAAATTATGGCTGGCAAGTTAGATATTTTGTAGTTGAGTCTAGGTAAAGTTGCAGAGCAAGAAATTGTAAGAACTTTTGTGAATACTATGGCAATTTAGGTTTGGGTTATTTTGTAAAGGGTTTTAAACTTATGAAGATCACATGTTTTATAACAGTACCAACATTTTAAGCTAAGATGATATATCTTGAGCTCGAGTCTCTCCTCGGTACAAACATATAATGTTTTGAATAAAATAATCAAGGATTATGATGTTCATCTCATCATCTCGATGTGTGTGTTTTCTGTCTTGGCTTTAATTCAAAGAATTAATTAAAATGCTTGGATGGAATCATGGATGGGTATGTTTGTAAAAAGATCAAATAAGAAGTATCAGGTTGGGGCAGAAATTGATAATGTTGTAATGCAATATTGTCAGGGATCATATGTCCTGAGTATTTAAATTTGTTGTCGAATTGTGACTGTTTATAAGTTTGACTCCCCAATGGTATATGGCACTGATCTAAATTGTACAAGTTTGTAAATCTTTGTGTCTATATGTTTTTTCTTAGGGCTTGTCACCAAATTTGCAAATTAAATGACTATCATAAGATACAGAATAATGTTGTAATTATCTCATGCTCCAGGTAGCTGACATTACTAGTGAAAGGCCATTTCATTTTAGCGATATCCTATTATGTTGAGCCATTTGTGGGATTATCTGTAATTTGTTAATGATTGTTTATGAGTTTGGTGCAGAGATCATAAACACATTATAGGGATCACCCTCCTGGGTCTTGCAGAGCCCGAAGTGTAGGAGGTTATTTTAAAATCCTCGTCAGTTGGTCCAGGTCCTCTGAGCTACCCTTGATTGGAATTGGCAATTCCATAGGTAGATTAGGAGACAAACTTGGTTAACAGCATAAAAAACAACCAACACATCACAAATCAAATCTACTTAACATTTTAACTCCCAAACTTTGTAACAAGTGTTAAATGTGACTATGGTCCACCAGTTACACAACCAAGGCCTCAAATGTATTCTCTAATTATAATCAAAGGACTTTTCTCTTCATTCAAGTAAATAAACTTGAAGGGAAACACCACCAAGTGGTTTATTGGACACCTACATGACTAAAAATAGAAGCAAATTAACATTTAATTTCCATATGTCTAAGTGGTTAGCGGGGGAGGGAGTGTGTACTAAAAGGCCGGTTAAGAAGTTATCATAAGTTTACACTTTGGCAATAAATTTTTTTAAGTCATATTAAATCTTCCTATGTCTAATTGCTAGGAGATTTTGGTATGTTTAAAAGATGGGATGATTGATAGAAAGAGCCCAAAGACTAGATTAGAGACCAACTGGGTTTCTGAGGAAAAAACACCAACATGATACGATTTCATATTATATGTATTGAAGACTTTAGAATTTCAATTACATTAATTTATGGATATGTTGTATCTATAACACTACAAAACCATATACTCTTTGCATTTACACTTGCATTTAGAAATACACATTTATATACATAGATATAGATTTCTTTAATGATATGTTGCATTTATTGTTCTAGGAGAGCATCAGTAATTGCATTTACATTTACATTTAAAAATACATATACAAAGATACATACATACATACATATATATATATATATCTGTGTGTGTGTGTGTATATCATTTAGATTCAGTGTTCAGAAATAACCCATTAGGTGCACATGGATAAAATTTATAAAATCAAATCTCTCCTATATGTTGCAAATGCCATGAATATAGTAGGAATGCCTTTGTCTACTAAGTTATTTATGCACTTGAAAGACCCAACAAGCATAAATGCATAGGACAATTACATGACTCATAAAGAGCATTCATCCATGCTACAAGTATTGCGAGGAAAAATGGTACATTTTTAGGCGTGATTGAAGGAAAATGACCCCCAAGAAGTATGGGGCTCCTTTATAACATACCCATCAACATACTTCAATTAATTCAAATTTGTAAACCCTTCCTAAGAAGGTATTAAGGATCAATGGGTCATCCTTTCAAAATAGAGAAAAAATACAAAGAGTACTGGCATAGCCATCAAAAAAGCAAAAACGTGTAGGAAGTCTTAAGGATTTCATATTTCTAATTTTGGTTATATCTATCTAATGTTGTAATGACTTAGGTTCATCCCAAGCTTGTAATCACTATTTATAATCAATGAAGAGTGAGTGATTCAAGGTAAAATTGATTGTCTTCTTGCACATAGTATGCATATTTGGATGTGTTGTTGATTAGTTAACCTACTAGAAGACTATAAAATATTCACAAATATTTTATGGAGTATCTTTTTAGAGCAATAAAATATATGTATGAGAATGTTCAAGGATGTTTAATTATACTTATCTAATATTCTACACATATTCATTATCTTTTTGGATATATGTGTAGAGCCTAGCTTTTTGTATATTTGGAAAATCATAGTCTTTTTTGATATCTTCATTAAGGTATCACCATTGATTTCATTCATTATACATTTTGTATAATCTTAGAGAATTTGGTTCCCAACTAAGAATATGCACTAGTTTGATACTAGTTATCTCTCCCATACTCTCACAATGTGCCAAAATTATTAATCATAAATACCATTTCAATTTGTGTTGTAACTAGTTCTTGTCACTACCATGTTTGAATATATAAAATAACATAAGGGTCTATCATTCAATGTATTTCAAATAGTCAATGTGGAAATAAATCTTCTTAGTTAGGTGTTTATCCTAGCATGATCAAACTAGCACATAGGTATGCATGACAACCTAAGAAAGGGTACACTATATAGTGGGTGTGGTTTATGGCAAGAGAATTATCCATTCTTTGTAATATCATTTGATTTAACCTCTTAGGGAAACCACTCTTGGTTTAGTAGAGCCAAAAGTGAAAGATATCTTACTCACCTCAATTGTTGGTCCTTATTTTCCATACCTGATCATAAGGTTAGGTCTTCACCTTGAGTTTGACACCCTTGAAACTTACGAAAAGACATACCTTTAGGGATTTGGAGCTGACAACTCTAGTAAAAAAATGGTGTCATTATTGGGGACACGAATAAAAAATAACTTTAAGATCGTTTTAATACCCTGGTCAATTGGTGTTTATGGTGTAACCATCAAAAGAAGTACTTGATTGATATTCTAAAAAAAATTATCATTATAAAAAAATTCTTCTAATTTTAGGAGTGGAAAATTTTTCAAGGAGAAAATTATAGATCGTTTTCAAGAGAAATAAAAATAAAGAGAGACAATGACCCATGAGTCACAAACAACTTGATATGATTTTAGCTAAATTAAGGAGACAATAGGTTGAATGGAGGGCTAAAAATCCATGTAAGTCACTTGTACATGACTATCAAGGTATTCAATTGGTAGGTAACTTAGGCACATTAGAAGCATTAGATGCCAAATTTCAATATACTTTTGATGATTTTTCTAACAACATGATAAACAAAACTAGAAAATACATTGACTTAAATATGAGATAAGAAGGAATGATGCTCTTGTTGGTAGAAGAAATTGAGGTGACCCTTATAATGCACAAATGAATGATCATGACGTTAGAAAAGAGTTTGGAAGAGAAATTTTATCTCTTACATGTTGATTCTCCCAATAGGTGACATAGTGATGAGGTTGAACAAGAACTCCCATTCCTTGATACTAATATGCCTACTAAATTAAAAAATCAACATAAGGAAAGGGAATTAGGTTAGGAGATTGATTTGTTAGAACAAATGTGTCAAAGGAAAAAATAATAGATGGAGGAGATTGAAAGGTGGCAAGAAAAAAATCACCTAAATGCATAATTTCTAAAAGAAATCAAAGTATTGCTCAACAACATATTATAAATTAGAATTATGCACAAATGCTCCAAATTAGTATGCACACAATGTGCATCCAAATCAACACTACTGTAACAAATAATAAGATGTAAGAGAAAATATAAGAGCTAACCACATAAGACATGCTCAAAGGTTTAATTATAATCTCGCTTTTTAAATTGATTTTTTTTTTTGGAACAAAATCCCATTTCCTATCTTCAACAAGCCATGCCTAATAGAATCTAACCTCATAGATCACAAAAAAATTATGTGGGAAGTTTCTTGGTTGTATCTCAAAGTATTTTAGGTTGAAATTTTTTTAGATTTTTGAAATTCCTCATCCCAGCATGCCTTCTCAACTAAGTCTAACCTTTCATTGGTCCTTGTCATACTTTTGGACTTCTTTTTCTTAGCATCCCTTTCCTCCTAACTTTGCTTCCCTTTCTCTTTTTGATTCATCAAACTTCATCTCACTCACATTCCTCTCTCTTGAAATTTTCTCTTCTCCCTTGCTTTGTTAAAGTTTTGGGCTTGTCCCTAGTAGAATGCTTCCTAACTAAAAGCCAATCCCAACAAGTAGTAAGAGTCATGAGGTACCTTTAACACCTCAAATCTAACATACCTACCTTTTTGTTGTCACTCCTACCTACCCCATATGAATTTGAGAGACATTTTCTTCCATGCATCTACTAGTGCAAGAATGGAAAAAGGAATGAAGGTGTTGTCATTGATGTTAATTGGTCAACTGGTTATCTACTAGTTGTTGTTGGTTGTATATGTTGAGGATATTGAGAAAATTGTATTAAATGAAGTTTATAGGTATTCAGTTGTTGCTCAAGATGATGATCTGGTATTTTCCCCTATGTTCGTGTGATTCAAATATGTTGGTCATGGTTGTTGAAGGTTGCTATATCTAGATGTTTTCTATTGGTTCGTTGCGAAGTTCGAGTTGTGTTCACTAGTTGTGAACTATGTTTTTCTGTGTTCTGGTTGAGGTCCAGGAGAAAACTTGTTGGTCTGGATTTCTCTTTGATGAAGTTTTTTGACTTACGGTTCTAGAGTTAAGATGTTCTGATTGCATTGAAGATATTTTTGGTTTTTGGAAATTTCGAGCTTAATTGTTTTATGTGTTTTACATTGGTTTGGCCGACCGTGTGTTAAGCACTATCTTTGAAGTTAATGGAGCATGTTGGATCTATTTTGGCTCTCAGTGAAGCATATGTTTGGGCCTCCCTCATTCTAATTCCACCCTAGGATGTTTTGGCGCTAACCTAATTTGAATTTAAAGTTGGATGGCCAACTTTGTATCTTTTTCAAGGTTGGAGATAGTATAAATACATGATGAGCTAGTAATGGAAAATATACTAAAGAAAAGAAGGAAGATAGGTGAAAGGGTAGATGCAGTATTGATGCTATTCAGAAAGTGTGTGTGAGTTGTATTTGGTTGACTAGTGTGAAGCTTAAAGCTAATTTATTGGATGTAGTGAGCAGAAGGAGAACTCTATCATTCATGCAAGTTGATCAAGTGACTATGGTGGAATCCTTTGTTGCATTGGGATTTTTCTCTCTCTGTAACAAGTCATCTTTGTCTTCTTTGTATCTTTGTGGTAGTGAGCCCTCCAGGTTGTAGCCCTGTTGGACAGTGAGTTCTTGTTCTAGACAGTGAGTCCTTATTTCAGGCAGTGAGCCTTATCTTAGGCAGTGAGCCTTATCTTAGGAAATGAGCCTTGTTTCAGGAAATGAGCCTTTTTTTAATCGATTTTGATATTTTCTATAGTGTGATTTAATCCTCATTGTGGTTTTTCCCTCATTGGGTTTTCCACGTAAATCTGGTGTTATTATGTTTATGTGTTGGATTTGAGTTTCTGCATTGGCATTTGAAGATTAATCATTTAAGCAATTTTAAGTATTAGTTTCAGTAATTGATTTGAAGGTTAAAATCTGTGACAATTGATTCACCCCCCTCTTAGTTATCCTATTAAAAAATTGGTATTAGAGTCAGGTTCCTTGGTGAAGAGCTTAATCACTTGAGGAAGGTTCAGGATGGCTAGCAAAATGATCTTTGATTATCTTAGGCTTGATGGAACTAATTATGGTATTTGGAAAGTATTGATGGAAGAATAACTGGAGTATTACATATATGATGTGGAGAAAGCTTACAAGAATCCTTACACTCCTCCTGCTAATGGTCTGAGTACACCTGAAGAGATCAGAGCACATGAAGTGAACAATAAGGTGAAGTTCAGCTTGAAGAATAGTTTGGTACATTTTGAGTTGATTAAGGTTTAGAATTTGAAGATAGCTAAGGAAGTCTAGGATGCTTTAGAAAGAGCACATGAAGGTGATGAAAGAGTTAAAGAAGCAAAATTACAAAATTTGGAAACACAGTTTGATCTTATACATATGTTCGAAGATGAAAATGTTAAAGCTTATGTATAGAGATTGGATGAGGTAGTGGCTGGACTGTGATCACTTGGAGCTACTGTAGATGAAACGAGGATTGTAAAGAAGATTCTTAGAACTCTTCTAGATGCTTACAGTGAGAAGGTGAGTTCTATTGAGTAGACAATAGATTATAATACTTGTGCCAAGGATCTACTGTTAGGATTTTTGACATCTTATGAGATGAGGAAGCCGAGTCAAAGAAATATAGGCAAATCAGAGACAGCTTTTAAAGCTACAAAAGCTAACGGATCCGGATGAACAAAAATTTGATGAAATAGAATCTAAATTTGTAAGAAGAATGAGAAAAGTTTCTGGTAAGTATGAAGGTAAGTTTCCCTTTAAATGCTTTAGTTGTGGAGAAATAGGTCATTATGTTGCAAAGTGTCCAGAAAGAGCTAAAAGGAATAAACAAAGATATGAGAATGAAAAGAAAGGAAATAAGATTAACAGAGTTTACTATGTGAATGAGAAGGCTAGTATTTCAGACGAAGATTCACAATATGAAGATCTAGATGACAATGAATTCTTGTTCATGGTGATTAAGGATGAACCTACTTCTAGTAATTCAGAAAAATAAGTAAAAGAAAGCCCTCCAAAGAAGAAGGAGAAAAATGAAGTTACGGTTATCTCTGCCCTACATGCTAAACAAGAAAATAATTTTTGGGTAGTTGATAGTGGTTGTTCACATCACATGACTGGTGATAAGAGTAAGTTTGTAAATCTTGAGAAATATGATGGAGGCTTGGTTATGTTTGGAGATGATATCGGTGCTAAAATTTGTGGGATAGGTTCAGTAAGTTTTTATGGCAAGCATCATATTGATGATGTTTACTATGTTAAGGGTTTAAGGAATTATTTTTTGAGTGTTGGTCAGATGTGCAAAAAGGGATATGATCTTGTGTTTAAGGATGAGATAAATGAGATCCGTAAAGGATCCAAAACATTGATTGCTACAAGAAAGGAATCTGAAGGGAATATTTATCAACTTAAGGGTGTTGATGGATGATGTTTTAAGACTCAGATAAATGATAGTTGGTTATGACATAGGAGAATGTGTCACATGAATTTTGATAACTTGGAAAGGATTAGTGTTGTTCAAAATGTGAGAGATTTACTGAGAATTACAAAGCCTGTCAATGCTATTTGTAGGAATTGTCAGTTTGGGAAGAGTGCAAGAAATCATTACAAATAAAAAGAACAATCTACTACCAGACTACTGGATTTAGTTCATAGAGATCTATGTGGTCCTATGAGAGTGCAAAGTCTACTTGGTGAAAGGTACCTTATGATTTTAATTGATGATTATTCTAGATATACATGGGTTACATTTCTTAGAGAGAAATCAGATGCGTTAGATAGATTTAAGGCATTCAAGGCTATGGTTGAAAATGAAGTGAATTTGAAGATAAAATTCTTAAGATCCGATAGAGGTGGAGAATTCACCTCCCATGAGTTCAATATGTTTTGTGAAGTGCATGGAATAAAGAGACAATTATCTACTTTGAGAACTCCTCAACAAAATGGAGTTATTGAAAGGAAAAATAGAATAGTTCAAGAGGTTGCTAGATCAATGATTATTGAAGCCAGATTACCGAAAGTTTACTGGAAAGAAGCTATTCATCCTATTGTTTACATGTTCAATCAAGTTCAAGCAAGAGAAAATAATACAAAGACTCCCTATGAGCTATGGCACAAAAGAATTCCTATAGTTAAACATTTCAAGTTATTCGGAAGCAAATGCTATATTAGAAGAGATGAGGAAACTTTGGGAAAGTTTGATGCAAGAAGTGATGAAGGCATATTTCTTGGATACTCTACCAAAAGCAAGGCATATAGATGTTTCAATAAAAGACTGAGAAAGATTGTAGAGAGCTCGAATGTGAAGGTTGATGAGACAATAAAGAATTATATTGATATTGATGGATATGTCTTTGATGAACATGATTGTGCAAGAATAGAAGAAATTATGGAAGAACAGGATAAAAATGAGCAGGAAAAGCAAGATGAATAGAATGAAAGAGAAGAAGATGCTCCAGTGATGTCCCCTAGGACACTAAAATATGTACAGAGGAATCATTCAGAAAATCAGATTATTGGAGACAAGATAAAAGGCGTGTTAACCAAAAGCAGAGCTACTGTTGAAGTAAATTTGTGTTTATTCTCTAAGATTGAGCCGAAGACAATAAGTGTAGCCTATAAAGATGAACATTGGAAGAAAGAAATGAAAGAAGAAATTTTACAGATTGAGAAGAATTAGACTTGGGAATTGGTCCCAAGACCAGTAGATAAAAATATCATTGGATCAAAATGGGTATTCAGAAATAAGTTGAATGAGAATGGAGAAATTGTTAGAAACAAAGCGAGGCTTGTGTGTAAAAGCTACTCACAAGTAGAAGGCATATATTTTTAGGAGACTTTTTCCCTGGTAGCAAGAATGGAAGCTATAAGGATGTTCTTGGCATTGGTTGCTTATAAATATTTCAAAGTTTATTGGATGGATGTCAAGTCATCATTTTTGAATGGTCAACTGGAAGAAGAAGTTTACATGGAACAATCAGAAGGATTTCAATTAAAAAATCAACTGGCTATGGTGTGTAGATTGAAGAAATATTTATATGGATTGAAGCAAGCTCCTAGAGCTTGGTATGCAAGGTTAGACAGGTATTTGATTCAACAAGGATTTAACAAAGATGTGACAGACAATAATTTGTACTTTAAGATTGAAAATAACATAATATTAATTGTAGTTGTATATGTTGATGACATTATCTTTGGAGGAAATGAAAAGATGTGCAAGATGTTTGTGGAAGAGATGTAGAAAATGTCTATGTTTGGGGAGATGAATTTCTTGGCCACCAATCAAACGGTGAGAAAGGAATTTTGCTCAATAAATCTAAGTATGTGAGAGATGTTGAAGAAGTTCAGATCGACGGTTCCAAAACCAGTGCACCCCATGATAAATGGCTGCAAATTAAAAAGATGATGTTTCACCTAAGGATGATTAGAGAAAGTATAGATCTATGATTGATGGATTACTATATTTGACTACTACGAGACCGTATATTATTTACATGGTTTTTCTTATGGCTAGATTTCAAGAAGATCTGAAGGAAACGCATGTTACTATTGTTAAAAGAATATATATATATATATTTGAATGGCACTGGGATATACTATGTATTCAAGACCACTACTTAGTTCCTATACAGATGCAAATTGGGTTGGATGTGTAGATGACATAAAGAGTACAAGTGGTGGTGCATTCTTTCTTGGATGTAGGTTGGTGGCATGGTTGAGTAAGAAACAAGATTCAGTCTCTTTGGCTACTGCGAAAGCTGAGTATATTGATGTTGCATCTTGTTGTACACAAGTTCTATGGATGAAATAGACATTGGACGATATCACGGTGACTATGATCCCATTTCTATCTTTTGTGATAATACAAGTGCAATTAACATTTCAAAGAATTCAGGATGCACCCAGAATAAACATATATCTATTAGATATCATTTCTTGAGAGAGAAGGTCATGGAGAATGAAGTCAAGCTGAGTATGTTCAAAAGGATCAAATTATTGATATATTTACAAAGGCTCTTCTAAAGATACACTGGAAATCTTCTAGGAGAAGCTAGGGTTATTTCTCCTCATTTCATAAACTACATACTTGGAGATGCATCAGTCTAGTGGTTCTCATGGTTCTACTCCTTTGACTAATCACTTGGTGGCTACCCCTTTAGGGGGGAGTGTACTTCTCTCAAGCATAGTTACTGTGAGTATTCTATTTTCTCATATGTCAAAGGAAGATTCAATGATGGCAGGGAAATCCTACACCTTATGATGTAAATAAATGAGTCCTTGAAGTGATCAAAAGTGGTTTTGAAGGTTTTTAAATATTTAAGTAATGAGGAAGTTGCAAAATATGTTAAAACATGAAAATTGTAAAAGTTGTCACCCATGTCAAGATGGGTAAAACCAAGGATTTTGTTGTTTCGAGTTTAGGAGGTCTTAGTAGAGGCTGAATAAGGTCTAAACACCATATTATAAGCATTTAAAGGTTTTATGTTTTAGAGGTTAAATAGGATGGAATAATACGTTGCAATGTTGTTAAGTGCAACATTGAAAACATTTGCACCTTAGGAGTCAATTAGGTGAAATAATTGCCGCTCAGACAGCGTAGCCAAATTAAATTCTTTAAAAATCCCTTCCAAGGTTTGATTCAAGGGTTGGAGAAGGTTGTAATACATTCAAAATAAAAAATATCATGTTTATTGTGCTTATTTTCTATAATTTCTTTGTTTTTTGAAGAATCTTGGTGTTGTACGGACCTGTACAGGCTTGTTATGGTCTAAGAACATTAGTGTTTGTGTATTCATGTGACTAATTTCATTTCTATTTGATTTGAGATACTAATTCATTTTTTGGTGTGAAGAATCTACTCAAAACAATGTCTGCCTTGTTTTTACTGTGTAAGGGTTTGAGGGCTAAAACAAATGAGATCCACCAATCCACCCACTGTCTTGGAACTGTAGCTCAGTGGATTGGTGTGTAACATGGTAGGATAGAGGTTAATTGCATTTAGGGGTCTATTAAAGCAAGAAACTTGGCATTGAAGTGATGCCTTAGGGCTGATAGGGACAATTTTCTTGTGAATTTGTGGTTGTTAAGTCAGGGTTTGTCAATTTGATGGATGAAACAGTATGAATGAAGGTTTTTTGTCCTATTTCAAGATGTTTTTAATGTGTTGAAGACAATATTTGAGTTAGGGAGGTTGGGTATATGGTGTTTCTCTAAAACCCTAGTGTATTGAGGGAAAATGGAGGGTTTTGTAGAACAGTGACAAAAGAGGCATGGCTTAGCCCAACAATGGTGAAATTTGATGTTTTGTGACATAAAAAATCTCTATCAATAGTTTTTGGAGCAAAACCAAGCGGTTGGAAGGGCGTTCCTTTGCAAAACAGGGGTAATTTTGTAGCCTTTTGGTAGGAGAGTCTAATGAAACACATGAATGTTGTAAAGTATCCTTGTGGAATTGGTTGTGATAGTGTTTAGGTACTTGTGTCAATGCTTAATCCATGATTTGGTGGATTTTTTATAGCTTCATTCAATAATTTCATCAAAGGTTGTGATTTGAGGCCTAGTAGCCTAGTGAGGGTATTGTGTTGAAAGTAGACACTTTGTTTGTATTTGAATCAAATTGAGGTTGGATATTTAGTCACACCCCTGGGTCTGCATCAGAGTGGCATTAGAGCATCAGGAAGAAGATCTTTTTGTTGGTCATTTGTTTGATTTTGTAGGATTGAAAGGTGAACATGAAAGTTGTGAAAGATGCCTCCAAAGGCTAGTGCAATGGCTAAGGAAATACAAGAATTGAAGGAGCAATTGGCAAGGAAGGAAAGGCTCTACAAAGAGTCTCAAGAGGCCACCATAGCAAGGATAGCAGCTTTGGAGAAGAACCAGAGGAGAGGAGTTGTGGATGAAGATCAGAGTGATGAAGAGGCTGAAGGGGAAGAAGGAAATCATCCAGTTCCAGATGGTGAAGATGATTTAGACTCTGATGAAAGGAGAATGCTCAGGATGTTGAAGGTGGTAAAAGGTGACAAGACTCCAAAGGTAAACATTGATGTGCCAATGTATGGGGGTAAGATGGATAGTGAAGATTTTATAGCGTGGATTGATGCTTTGGATAACTTTTTTGAATTTGAAGACATTGATGACAACAAGAAGGTTAAGTATGCAAAGAAAAAGTTGAAAGGACTAGATCTCACATGGTGGAATTTTGTCCAGGAGGATAGAGTCAAGAAAGGTAAGCCCAAAATATGTTCTTGGGATAGGATGGTAGAAAAATTTAAGGCTCAATTCTTACCCACAGATTATGCTATTCAAACTTTCATGAAATTGCAAGAGTTAAAGCAAAGAGAAATGGATGTGATGTCTTACACTGAAGAGTTTCATAGATTGTGTATAAGAGCAGGTCATAACGAAGATGAAGTGGAGAGAGTGGCTAGATACTTAAGTGGTTTGAGGTTGAATATAAGAGATGAGATTAGCTCAAACCCACCTAAGACAGTTGAGGAATGCTTCCAAATGGCAATGAGGGAAAAAGATAGAATTAGGAGAAGACAAGAAATACAAGCAAGGGGTAGAGGTAATTTGAATAGAGGTATAGGTTCAAGACAGTCCAAGGAAGATCATGAAGATGTTGATAAAAGCAAGGAACAAGCACTTGAATCAAGAGGTGGATGGAGAGGTGGAAGAACAAACTTCAAGTCAAAGAGGGACTTCAACGAGTTTTCAGGTAGATGTTTCAAGTGAAATGAATTTGGATACCCCTTCTTCAAGTGTCCTCAAAATCAAGGTACAACTTCAAGTGGTGATAGAAGGAATGAGAGAAGAAAAAAATTGATTCAAGAGGAAGAGTGTGAAAGTTCTGTAAGTTCAAGTAGACCTGCAGATCCAAAGGTAGGAGAAGCACTAATGATAAGAAGGACCTTGTTGCAAGGAAAAAAGGAAGAATATTTAAGCCATAGGAGAAGCCTATTCAAAACCTCATGCAAATACAAAGGTAAAGTATTTCAAGTTGTAATTGATTTTGGTTCTCAAGATAACATGGTGTCTAGGGAGATGGTAGATAAGTTGAGTCTAGAAAAGATTCCTCATGTAGCACCCTACAAGGTTTCTTGGGTGAATGTTAGTCAAAATTTAGTGGTTAATGAGCAAGCCTATGTGGATTTCTAGATAGGGGAGTACAAGGATAGGGTCTTATGTGATATATTGCCAATGGATTGCTACCATCTGCTCTTGGGGAGGCCATGGAAATTTGATAGAAGATCCATGTATGATGGTTGGGAAAACACTTACACCATTTGGAAGGATGATCAAAGTTTCAAATTAACCCCTTTGCAGGAAAGAGGGTAGAAGAAAGGTAAGTCTAAGATGGTCATGTTTGGAAAGAAGGAGCCTTTAAGGCTTGAGGACAATAAAAATGATATGTTTGCTGATTTGGAACAGGATTATGGTGTTGGGATAGTAGGTAAGACACCTCCAAATGGTGCTAGGAAAGTGGAAAGCCTGTTTTTGCAAAGGGTAGAGAAAGAAATCATACCTAGGTCTAATTTAGGCAAGGTGAATGATGAACAACCTGCAGAGCACCATGGAACACAGGGTGGAATGCTTAAAGAGAAGTTTGTGGACCAAGGTAGAATCATAATAGGAACCACTGTGTGTCCTATAAACAAGAGTAGTGCCATTAAGAAGGTGTAATTTTCTTGTATAGGGTTGAGAAGGTTAATGTTGTAAGGATGCATGGTGATGAAAGTGTGGAAGGTCTGAGGATAGTGAGAAAAGAACCAAAGGAATCAAGAAACAACAGTTTAATCATAGGGCAGAGTATGCAAAGCATGAAGGGGAATTATAACCATATAGATGAAACAAAAGGAAAGGTAGGCTTATATACTGATAATGCTTGTTTGATTGTAGGTCTGAGACATAGAGCAGTACCAAATTTTGATCTAGGGCTAAGGAGGCAGACATCATATTTGAAGATGTATGGAGCAACAGTGCTAGGGCATGGAACATGCTACAACTCTTGGGACAAGATAATTTTCCTTGGGGGGTGTATGGTGTAGGGGAACCTACACCTTATGATGTAAAAAAATGAGTCCTTGAAGTGATCAAAAGTGTTTTTGAAGGTTTTTAAATATTTAAGCAACAAGGAAGTTGCAAAATATGTTAAAACATGAAAATTGTAAAAGTTGTCACCCATGTCAAGATGGGTAAAAGAAAGGATTTTTGTTGTTTATGAGTTTATAGGTCTTAGTAGAGGTTGAATAAGGTCTAAAATACCATATTATAGGTATTTAAAGGTGTTTAGTGTTTTAGAGGTTAAATAGATGGAATAATACAAAAGTTACAAAATGTTGTTAAGTGCAACATTGACAAAATTTGCACTTTAGGAGTCAATTAGGTGAAATAATTAGTTGTGCTCAGTGGTTGAAGGTAGTTTTGGGATGAAATGATTTAAAAATCCTTCCAAGGCTCAATTCAAGGGTTGGAGAAGGTTGTAATACATTCAAAATACAAAATACCACGTTTATTGTGCCATTTTTCAGTTATTTCACTATTTTTTGAAGAATCTTGGTGTTGTACAGACCTGTATAGGCTTGCTAAGGTTTGAGAACATCAGTGTTTGCGTATTCATGTGACTAATTTCATTTCTATTTGATTTGAGATAATAATTCATTGTTTGGTGTGAAGAATCTGCTCAAAACAGTGTTTGCTCTGTTTTGCCTATGTAAGGGTTTGAGGGCTAGAAACAAATGAGATCCACCAATCCACCCATTGTTTTGGAACTATAACTTGGTGGATTTGTGTGCAACATGGTAGGATAGAGATTCATTGCATTTAGGGATCTATTAGAGCAAGAAACTTGGTATTGAAGTGACGCTCTAGGGCTGATAGGGGAAATTTTCTTGTGAATTTGTGATTGTTAAGTTAGGGTTTATCAATTTGATGGATGGAACAGTATGAATGAAGGTTGCTTGTATTATTTTAGGATTATTTTAATGTGTTTAATACAATGGTTGAGTGTGGGAGGTCAGGTATATGGTTTTTCTCTAAAACCCTAGTGTATTGAGGAAAAATGAAGGGTTTTGTAGAACAGTGACAAAAAGGGGCATGGCTTGGTCAAACAATGGTGAAAGCTGATGTTTTGTGACATTAAAAATCTCTATCAATAGGTTTTGGAGCAGAACCAAGTGGTTGGAAGGGCCTTCCTTTGCAAAACAGGGGTAATTGTGTAGCCTTTTGGTAGGACAGTCTAATGAAACACATGAATGTTGTAAAGTAACCTTGTGGAATTGATTGGGATAGTGTTTAGGGACTTGTGTTAGTGATTAATCCATGATTTGGTGGATTTTTTATAACTTCATTCAATAATTTCATCAAAGGTTGTGATTTGAGGCCTAGTAGCCTAGTGAGGGTATTGTGTTGAAAGTAGACACTTTGTTTGTATTTGAATCAAATTGAGGTTGGATATTTAGTCACACCCCTAGGTCTGCATCAAATGAACATATATTTTTCATTTTCCATTGATGTCAAAGGGGGAGAGAAAGCATGTGAAAAGGAAAGAAAGCAGGTAGTGAGAAAGATGATCTTCTAAGGGGGAGAAGCAAAAAAGGAAAAATATTAAGAAGTATATTTAGAACTGGTATGGTGTCTTTCATGGGTTTTCACATCATGTGTTGTCATCAATAACAAAGGGGGAGATTATTGGGAGAATGGAAAAAGGAATGAAGGTGTTGTCATTGATGTCAACTAGTCGATTAGTTATCTACTAGTTGTTGTTGGTTGTATATGTTGAGGATGTTGAGA
>VDFB02282234.1:0-13698 GCA_007258455.2 Sequoia sempervirens | reverse complement strand
AACACATTCATGAAAAATTCATTGATAAGAAGCCATCTGCACATAAATACAACATATGCATGATTAACATAACACAGTGAATAACAACTACCATGGTCAATATCCACGCCAAGTTTAACATTTCATTACAGTACAATGTTCAAAAAGTACAATGATGTAAAAGTTTTCCCAAACATAAATGGTAACCATACACAAGATACCATGATACAAATGAATAGATGAATACTAGCATCAAAACTGGCTCCAAAACAAATACAACTCTGGAGTCGCTGTAACAGCACCAATCCGCACCTCTCGATCCTCGGCTAGGGACCCAATGGGGTGCTTAGCACGTTCCACCCAACCATGTGATTCCAAAGACCCACCCCCCATGCTAGGAGCTAACAAGAAAGAGACCTCAACCAAGAACATCCAACAAAGAACCACAAGACTCAGCGTCATACAAAAGTATCATAACACTCAGGAAATACAATGACATAATCAACCACATCCAAGAGTCATAAATCTCATCACATAATTCAAGGCAATAGCCAGTAAACAAGGAACCAAAGGAATATCATAAAACACTTCCAAATCAAACTAAATTAATAAACATAACACAATTTTGAATCACAATGACACAATACAATAACATCATATCACAGTACCATAAGAGTACAAGGTCAAAACCCAAACATCCACAAGATTTATACAAGACCAAAGAATACACCAGAGATCAAATAGGGTAAAACCATAAATCAATTCAAAACAACTATGATCCATCAATTCAAGACAAGACCCACTTCCAGAGGATTTCCAAAGAAGCAATATAATAAGGAGTGTTAGAGGAGAGTGTCATCGCATGGCTTAACATGGATTCTTCAAACTACCACTAACGCAAGGTGCCGCCTCCGTCTACTGACGAATTATCTAGACAACTCAAGCGCTAGGAGCCACCTCCATCTATGGTTATCCAGACTACCTATTTCAAGGTGCCGTTCCATAGGGTTGCTCATGCGGATCCGTTACCCTTCGCGAAGACAAGGCAACGAACATGCCAACCACGGCCTTCTCAATCCCCTTTAGTCTTTGGTAGCAGTAAGAGGCGGATGAGGCATCAATTATCTTTTTAATGTGATTCTACCCACCCCCTAGTTAATTATTTATATTATCACTTATTAATTTCACTCTAACGAGGGTTATCCTGGCGCCCCTTTGTGCGCTGACCAACCACTTAGAGCCACTCTCACTCTAGACACTCAAAACATAAAAAAACCAAATCCAAGGGTTGTACAACATAACAAGTACATTAGATCACAACAGAGAAGCATGCAAGGCATTACCCATCTTGCCATAAATACATAATCAAAATCTCAACGATTCATGTACAACCCTTTCAAAAAAAACATGAAACCAAAACACTTGCCACAACAAGGGCACATAAAAGGAGGAACATTAACCAATAGTAAAATAAACCTCTGGAAGATTCTCATAAAGTTACACTAGGGTTTCCCATGAAAATCTGACAACAATAAAAACAAAACCTTGAAGGACTATTTTCAATTCAATTATGATGAGAGAATACATCAAAATAAGATCAACAACTCCCTTAAACAACATCAACAACTTCAATACGAACTAAATCGGACATCCAAGGAAAACCTCTATTTTCTCCTCTTGGAATACCCATAATTCAAAGAGCTTTTCCATTTGACTCATTAACAACTCAAGCAGAACCACCAATCACGACAAAGATAACATTAACCGATTTACCACTTAGGGTAAAAAACCAAAAGAAAACATATGGGTTCCCAATGAATAGCAACATACATTAATTGAGAGAAAATCCCCAAACTCAAAATCATCTCACGAAAAGTCACACCAAACATCCTAATAACATATCCATTTATTCAATAAGAAGTAACTTGAAACAATCTAAAAAGAACATTACTTTAAAGATCAATCATTTCCAATCATTTAAGGACATCACAATATTGCGAAATGAAGATAAAATCTAATGTTTTAAGCCATAAGACACTATTCACAAGTATACACTTCCAAACACAAATTAAACAAACTCAATTTACATATTAAAACAACAATCTCCCTTCAAAGATCAACCCACTCAACCAACAATTTGATCCTGATATCAATCACAAGTATTTTCTAGAACTGTTCTTATAGAAATCCCACAAATCAACTATTAAAAGAATATGAGGGAAATTGACTTAGAACAGATCATCTAATTTTATTCATTTACATAAACCCTTTGTTTAACTAAATATAATTAATCAAAACATTTATCGAATCAACAATCATTCACTAGTCTTTATCATAATACCCAACTATTTAAAGTTTTCAAACTTATTTACTTCCATTTATCTTATAAATCAATTCTCCCACCTAAACAGAAATAATCCTTATCGCCAATATTATCTACATACAAAACTCTACTTTTCATTATTTCTAAGTTAACTATCCCACTTGAAATTAATGAAATTGGGAATAAACTAATCTATGAATGTTACCCAAATTATTAACATAAGGAAACTCTCTCTCTAATAACTGAACTACCTAATAATTCTAATTTTCTAACTCCTATAAATAAATCATTTTCTGAACATAAACACATTAATCACAAAGTCTTAAGGAATAATTCCATACAAGGAAACCATCAAACACATCAACCTTGAAGAACACTATCTTAAAACACTTACAATGAACAAGCCATTGAGACATCTCCATAAATATCCCACAAATAACACCCATCTTAAAACAATTAAATAACACTTAACCAGTAATCACAACACTTTGTTTAAAACACATTTACTCACACATTATAACCATAAAGACCTTCCTTTAATTTAAGCATTATTTAAACGTTTTTACCACTTATTTTAATTAAGAGAGTATTTACTACAAATAATTATATTTAAAATAACTATATCATTTATAAGATAACCAACTCCATCAACTGTTTAATACGAATCCTAATTATAACTTTAAAATGTAATACTGAGATGACAATTCTATAATTTACAACTTTATTATAATACTAAGGTGACGACACTAATGGATTATTTCACACAGTAGTTTGATAAATAATTATCATTCATAGACTCATTAGATAACAAAAAGGTAATTAAAACCATTTAACATTTAATCAGTATCATTTAAACTAATTAACCTATGAACCTGGGATTTATCCTCACTTAAAAATAACTTTATCATTAACCTTCAAGTAAAAGAAACTATGTAAATGTAGAATCACTTATCCCCTTTAGTGAACCCTAAAACTTAATTAACCATATAAATCAATTTACTTTAACTAAATACACAGTTCATTTATCTACAACAAAATTAAATACCTAATTCAATAATGTTCATTCCGTTAAAATCTTTTGTTAAATAATATTTTACTAACCAACCTATGGAAATAACCATTTTCTCTTTAATTATTTACCTAATTCATTCCCTCGCACAATAATTCACAAGTAATTGTAGCAATATTTTATTCTAAGTAACCAACTACCTAATTGCCAAGAGTATCCATTAGCCAATTCTAAAAGCATGCGAGGAGTTTAGATATTAAGATAACATTTATTTCATTCTAAAGGAAATATAAAAGATATCATGAAATTAATACTATAAAATTAAATTACCAATTAAGAGAACATGTAAGAAAATTCAAGATATATTTTATATTATAATTTTCCTCAATTTAAATCTCACGTTAAAAACTTTTAACCTATCTTTCCATCCTAATTTAGATACAATGATTAATAATATTCAAAAAGGACATTTGTTTCTTCCTAAGGTAACAAATGTGAGAATTCTAACTGCACCATCCTTAACCCCTAATGACTAACTACCTGGCAAGATTTCATGCCAACAATTAATAACTTTATTTATTCAAAACAAGATCCTCTAATTATATCTCACCTCAACCAATATCTAACCTAATTATTAATAAACAAATATATATATAGATATATATATCTAACCTAATTATTAATAAACAAATATATATATATATATATATATATATAACTTCACTTTCTGATTACAAATAAGAGATCATTTATCTAGCTGGGATAAAAATCTAATTCTTCACAACACAACCTTAACCTAAATAAAATTTATATTTTTAGTTAATCTACTCTAATTCATTCACTTCATTAACTAAACATCTTTCAACGTAATTTCCTTAACTACTAATATTACGAATATTACCTAAAAGCAAGACCTTCACAGTAATAAAAGAATATACCCTTTGCACAATATTTACCTTAAACCTATTCAGTTACAAAAGCATAACCCTAATTCCCGATATTCTAATGTGTCACCCATTTTCATTATATAGTATAATCATTAATTTTACAACCAAGATAACATTCTTTATTATTTCTCTATTTACCTCAAAACCTATCATACTAGCAGACCAAAATTTAATTTAACTTTTTATAAATTATATTTATTATCAGCAAAACGCAACCATAAGGGAGCAGCTTGATAGCAGCCTCGTATTTTAAGCATAACGCCAAAACTATAATCTGGGTATGTGAGATTTTTGGACAGCAAATAGAACACTGGAATTTGGAGAAACCCTTTAAATTTACCAGCAAAATAGTTTGTATAAAAAATGTTATGGATGACACAATTAGACTGTTTGAATAGAGTCACAGGAAACAGTTTACCAGTATAACAATATATATATCTTTTTTTTTTTTACAAACAAAATATAATATGTATATATATATATATAAACAATCGCAATAGATTTAAAATATTATAATTTAAATCAACATTTTAATGGATCTTTAATCCTAATCTCACATCTATAAATCTATAAATCTATAAAGAATGAGAGGTTCATCAATAATAAAATAAATGAATTTTCATTAAATCACTTAAGAATATGAAATGTAAAATTTACCAGAATACAAATAGATTTCAATACGTAACTAACTTTTTATAATTATTCACATAAAATATGAATATAGATTGAAACCACCGCATATGATTATAAGTTGAAAACCATATCATAAAAACTTAAATCAAAACCCTAGCACCACATGCAATTTGAATCTTGATTTACAATTCACACACAACATATCAAAAAATATAGAGAGGGGAAAGAAAATTGTACTCTTTTCCAGAGAGCATTGACAGGAAATTTCAATTGGCGTTGTAAATCAATGTTGTCTGGAACCAAAAACCCTAAGCCAAACAATCCATGACAGAAGGAGCCACCCTTCAAACCCGCCAATCCCCCCTTTTATCTCTAGAATAATTCTCATTTTAATAATTTGTTTCATGGAGTCTTTTCCACTCCCTTCGGGAAACCGTTCAACTTCCAGCAGTTATGAATGAATGACAGCCACGACCCTTAATTATTATTTTATAATCTAATCTTTAATATATGAACCAAATAGGTCATCTATTAGATATTCAATAAATAATTAATAATTTAATCTTTCTTTTAGTTACAGATAAATATTTTCTCCTTAATTTGTTTATCGAATTTAAACATTAAATGATAATTACCTTGCAATATTCTATTTTTATTTATTTCTATTAACAATGTAATTTTATTCTTTCATAACCTCTAATTATATTAAAACATTTAATTAATTATTTATTTCACAAAGAAATTAATAAAAATCTTATCACATTGTTTAATTACTCATACTTCTTTTAGTTATTATTTTAATTTAATAATTAACCATCCAAAATAGTTATCGTATCATTTACTAATGTAGTTCATTCAGTTATAATTTCACTTCCCAATTAAATTAAGTTCCCTTTTTAATCCTTTTTAATATTTTATCACTTTTAAATTTATTAATTGAATTTAATCATTAAATGATAACTATCTTTCCTCATTTAATCTGATTATTTTAAATAACTAACTCCCAACAATAATTAAATTGATGTTTATCATTGAATCTAATTCTTTATTTAATTCCAAATGAAACAAGTAACCTTATAATTAAATTAATTTTATTAATCAAATCCAAACATATTATTAGTGTTACCTCATAACCTTAAAATTAAATTAAATAATAAAATCACCACATCATCATGACATTACTAACAACTACTTACTTGACATCAACGATAATCGAAACGGGTTGGGCACTATACATGAAAGTAAATCCTACAACTTTGATAAGAGCTACTAAAAGAAGAGAAAGTATTGAAAAGGATCCAATTAATCAATGTTGGAGTTTTAGTGGTAGACTCCCAAGATTAGACATGAAATTAACTAATGAAATTAAATTTTTAATCAAATTTTTTTGGCATGATAATACAAGAGTATCAATTCCATTGAGATACCCTAAAATTACGGTGGGTCTCCAAAATTCATGAATCTTATCCAAAGCATCTCTTAGATACACTCCAAACCTAATTATATAAAAAATTAGATGCTTCTAATCTTACCATTGAATATTAACATAAGTCAAAGATCATTCAAAAAGTGTAAACCTCGTATGTTAGGAATTCATTAAGCAATCTAATGTCTGTTGTTGTAAGACTCATGCAAAATTTCATTATTATTACATGATATATTTCGATATATACGATGCACTTTGCATGCTAACCAAATTATGTAGGACATTTAAGGTATTAATATGCCACTTGAAAGAATCAAAGATTTTATAGCAGGTTTGTTTTGTAATCCCTCTTTAAATGGAAACTCATTTTTTTTAAAGGGATGCATTTCTAGAGAATGCTATAGATGTGGTAACTTTTCATTATTAGGAGAATGCATGCATGAAAGTAGTTTAGGATCAATCGGGGCAACACCAGTGGATGTAAAAAAATTTAAAATATTGAGTATTCTTTAAAAGATGGTAAAATTGGAAGATGTGTTGAGCTAATTGTGGAAAAAGTTAGTATGCATGCTTTTATTACTAAATTTAAAGATAAGTTTGTACCTAAATATGTTCAACACTCTCAGAATGCTCATTGGCTTGATAATCAATTTCGTTTATGTAAAAACACATTTCCAATTGGAACTATATTGTCAATTGTTGATTTTGCTGAAAATTATACTCTTGCTCCATAAGAAGAAATACAATCACAATATTATAATTCAGTGCAAGTAGCTATATTTGTTCACATTGTTTATAGACATGCTGAAGATAGTACAGAAGATAATAGAATTTTTTTGAAAGAGTACCATTTTTATGTAAGTGATAATCGATTACATTCATCTGAGTTTGTACAATATTGTTTTGATATATTTAATAAAAATTTAAAAGAGAGAGGAATTCAAATACTAGAACATCTCATATGGTCAGATAATTGCACGGGTCAATTCAAAAATTCTAGAATGTTTTATTGGCTATGTAGAGTTCATAAGGAAAATAATATCCAACACATATGGAGTTTTTTTGAAGCTGGTCATGGTAAGGGAGAACACGATGGAGCAGGTGCATGTGTAAAAAGAGCTCTTGCTAGAGAGCAACTAAAATTTGAGGATGCTGCAAAATTTAGAAATGCACGTGCAATTGTAGATTGGTGCAATACAAAATTATCTACAAGAACAAGTGAGAGCTCAATAATTCAAAGCTTCTTTTGGTTAGTTGAAGAAAATGATATTCTTACTCGACAAGATTGTGAAACAATTAATGGATCTACAAAATGTATTCATTTAAGATTTCAAATTGCAAACACACGAACAATATGGACAAGGGAGTTGGCATGTTTTTGTCAATTTTGTATTGCAGGCGATTGGGAGGCATGTGAAAATACAGAATTGGTTGAACAATGGCAACAAAGAGCCTTAACGCCTACATCGACAAATGTTCAACATGGAACAATAATTGAAGATAATCAAGTGTTCGCATTAGATGATTATGATCATGTTTCGGATCTTGTACAAGAAGGTACATTATTTATTGAGTTGAATTTTGTATGTATGGATGTTTATATGTGAATTAAATATAGGTCACTTTTTATTGAATTTTGTATTTATTTTTGCAGGACATGTGTATGCTATTGTTGCACCTGAGGGGAATGAAGAGGGTGATAGGATACCCGCCTGGCTAGATGTGTTGAGAGAAAACATAAGCTGGCACATCCTATGGATGATGACAACTTTGAGTATCCAACTAGTCTGCTGGTTGTTGTTGAAACTGGCTTCAAAATATTTGATGAGAAAGAATGGCTTGCTTGCATTTGAAGATTATGAAAGACAAGAAGATTAGTACATTATTCAATTTGATTTCTATAAACCAATATAAAACTAGTTTTTAGATATCAAGGAGGCCTTAATAATAAATTTTTATGGACACTTTCAATGGATGATCATGAGACAATCATAGATACATTAAAAAAAGAGAGGATGCAGATGGTACAACAGAGTAAATAAATATTGGTAAGTATATCTAGTTGTTTATATAGCTAATTGATATATATATTTGTATTTAATCATTTCCTAATTAAAGTTTTATATCATTTTTTGTTTCAGGTCCCCCAAAATTAGATGCTTTACAAACAAGAGAGGAGATGGACATATATTACAATGGAATTCAAATATAGAGATAGGTAACTATATATAGTTCTAGATACATTTAATTGATAGTATAAATTCATTATCTCAACTCCCCTTAATCCACCCTCTTGCATCCCTTCAAGTTATTATATCAACTCCCCTTAATCCACCCTCTTTCATCCCCTTAATCCATCCTCTTAAAGCACCCTTAAGTCATATCCTCTTACATCCATATAATCCATAATCTTGCATTCCTTAAGTCACTCTCATAATTCCCAAGCCATCCCAGGGCCTCAAGAACTCATATTGTAAGGTTCATGACATGCATCCCCTCTTTAATCCACTATCTTACATCCCTTTAATACATTCTATCAACTCCCTTTAATCCACCCTCTTACATCCCCTTAATCCACTCTCTTACATCCCTTTGAGTCATTTTATCAACTCCCCTTAATCCACCCTCCTACATCCCCTTAAGCCATCCTCTTAAAGGACTCTCATAATTCCCCTTAAGCCATCCTCTTAGGGCCTATTAATATCTATATTGTAAGGTTCATGACATGCATCCTCTTAATCCACTATCTTACATCCCTTTAATCCAGTCTACCAACTCCCCCTTAACTCCACCCTCTTACATCCCATTAATCCACTCTCTTATATCCTTTGAGCCACGCCTTTATCAACTCCCCTTAATTCATCTGGGCCATCTCCTTAAGCCATACTTATATTAAAGGACTTCATAATTCACCTTAAGCCATCCTCTTAGCACTCTCTATAATTCCCCTGCCATCCTCTTTAGAGCCTACACATCCATATATTGTAAGGTCTATGACATGCATCCTCTCTTTAATCTAGTATCTTACATCCCTTTAATCCATTCTCTATCAACTCCCCTTAATCCACTGTAGTGCCCCTCCACTTTTGCTCCTTCATCATATTCGAGTATGTGTGCCTAAATGAATTATGACGTCATGTTGGTTTCTTGGTTGCCTTGTTTGATTAGCCTTGAGTTAGGTGATAAGTTAGTATTTTGATTAACTTGTCTAAGCAAGGTAATCAAGTTAGAATACCTTTTTAGGTAACTATGATAAAAGTTAGAATTAAAATAATAATACAATACAAAGTATATGTTTATTAACAAATAATTAAATTAAATTATTTTATTAAAAATTTGCCTAATATGGTAGTCTATAAGGTATTACTATGAAAAGATAATTAAGTTAATAAAGATAATTAGTGCCTAATGAGTGAGTTTAATTAAGAAATTTAAAAGTGAGAAAATATTAAAGTAATTAAATTAAGTTGCTTGCTAAGTAATTCAACAAATTTAGAATTTTAAAATAATAATAGTTACGTAAATCAATTCAATAAAATTAAAAGTAAATGGATACTTAGAATTAAAAATAAATAAAATAAAGATGAATTGTTAAAAAAAAAGTATTGTTTAGAATGTATTTAATAGAGATAATGGAGAATTTGATTATCTCAATTCATTAAATGGGAAAATGGTGATTTAAATAAAGCATTGTGATAAGATTTTGCTAACTATAATATAAAAGCGGAAAGAGAAAGCTTTCTAAATTTTAAATAAATATGAAATGCATGATCCTAATTGATTGGTAAAAAGCGGAGAAAAGATGGAAAAAAACCTAAAAGCGTGCCCATGCACACCGTGAAACTGGAATAAGAAACTTGCTGTTTTTGAGACTTCTGGAATTGCTCTTTTTAATTGATTTTTGGTTTTAATAAAAAAGAAAAGTTCGAGGTGGATTAGGATTTTAATTATGGAAACCGAAATCATGGGGAGAAGGGAGGGCTAAGACCATTCAAAGATAAAACTAGAGTGCATGTTCCAGAGCCGGGATGATTGAAAGAAGGGAGGCGAGGGTGTCATGGGGTAGAGTGGGAAGTATAGCTAAACTCTATAAACCATGATGATGGTTATTGAGGAGAATACAAAGAGCCATTCCTGTAGACCTATATTTATCCGCCAGGAACAAATCCGATCACACTCCCTCGCCCCAATGAGTATTATCGGCAGCAAAGGCCGCCTGGATGTTCCCCATCTATTTGCATGAGGACTGATATAATAATGCGATATGAACTCACCTTCATTCAACCACCATCTTCATTGTTAAGGGAGCTCGTGCCCATGGTTGTCGATAAAAAGGTCAGTAAGGTCTACCTTCTATATTTGATAATTATCTGCACTGCAATTTCTTGTTAAGGAAAAACTCCCTTTGGTCTTCATCCTGATGTGCGTTCCTTAAGGGAATAGAGATTTATTTTGTCCATCCCTATTGTTAGAAGAAAAATTTTCACTCATGTAATACCCCTCATAATCGCTTTAGACTTATTATTTTCTCTCACAGGCTTTGTTGATAATCAACAGATGATACTATTATTGTTTGATTCGGGCTTGCTAGGACGTTAGATGATGATGCAGCTATTTCATTATGGACATGATTATTTCATATGACATTATGGTTCGCTATAATAGCTGATTTTCCGAATTATGATACGATGCGCTGATTTTAATGTAATATGTTATGAGATGATTGTTAGTTAGAAATGTAGTTTATTTGTTATATTATAATTGTTAGAATAGGTGTGATGAAGGGACAATATGGCATCACTTGTTCAAGGAAAGTGCCCCATGTTATGACCTCTTCTCACAATGCAAAGGCTTTAATTTAATGCTTTGATTATATATATATATGTGTATGCACATGTACACGACTTCATTTGTATGCAGGATTTTGGCAGTACAAGTCTCGATTCCACCTCAGCAGATGTATGAAAGCACCAATAGCCCAACTAAAATTGTTGAACAGAGGTGCTTATGAGTCATCCCGTCCTAGCGATGTCAGATCGTCTTGTTTGTTTGGTATTGTTCATTTTCTATGTGTAATTGTCGTCATTTGTGTTTTGTGTTATGTGTTTGTCGTATTTTATTTAAGATGGCTTTTTATAAGTTATGATTTATTTTAATGATTGAAATAATTATTTATTTTAATGTTAGATTAAATTGTATTTAAATATTTGAATGATTTAATTATTTTTGAAAGTCATCTATTTCAATTAATTGACAATTAAATATTAAATGTGTCTTAATTATTTTAATCAATTATCTGGTGGAGGATAATTATTAGAATAATTTATTTAAATTAAATAAGTAATGTGATGAGCCAGTAAAGTTGCAAAAATAGAAATTAAAACAATAAAACAAATAAAAGACTGAAAAGATTGTGAGAACAAATAGGAATACAAATCTAATTAAAAAGCTTGCTTTTAAAGAATGATTTTCTTTTATTTTTGATTTTTAGAGTTTTTGAGAAGAGAGGGATATTATCTTTTATTTAATTAAGAATTTTTGTAAGTTTTCACACATAGAAGATTAGGGATTGAGAAGTTGCACAAGTTATTATGTATTTTGAATCTGAAGAGAATATGGGGTTTTTTTGATCTTTTGCTAATTTGAAGAGAGTTCTAGAAAGGGTTTGGGAATCTATTACTAGTTATTTTGGAGTCTTTTGAACAAAGGATCGGGTTCGAGATTTGAGCACGGTGACTCAGAGGAGATTCGAAGCAAGAAGGAGGAGCTCTTCGTAAAGGCCGTCAGGAACCAGCTTCATCAGATTCTCAAAGAAGCGCAGGACTCCAGGTTCCCGTCTCTATCTTTGATTTCTCTAAATCTGCAAAATAAACAAAAATTATGATTTGAATGAATTTGTATTGCAAATAAAAAAATAAATAAAATAAAATCTGTCTGCGATTTAGATTTAAAGGATTTCTTTGAAGAATTGAAAATGAATAAACAAATAGGTTTTCCTTGAAGAGAAAATTTTATGTTGAGATTAGAAAATCTTGTTTTGCAAACAACGGAAAATAAACTCTTCGAATGCTATTTTGATATACACGATCTCTCTGCTATTCCTGTAGGAAAGAACAATCTTGGTATTTTTTTTTTTAAAAGAATTGAAATATTATTTTTGAAAATCAATAAATATATGTATTTTTAATTTATGGTCATTCTGTTTTGTTTTTACACAGAAATCTGTATTCTGTGCTTGTATGTAATTATTTACAATTATATATATAAGTAAGTGTATATATATATATATATATATATGAATATAAATATATAATATGTGATTATAAATAAATTGTTATCATACTGTTAGAAAGGACCCGACTATCGAAATCCGTGCCTGTGCAAGGACGGATCGAAATTTATGCACTTTATTTTAAACTGTGTTTTTTTTAAAAGTCATCAATTTTTTTTTTTTAAGTTTTTAGGAAATCGAAATTTCGTTTGATTAATGGTTTGTATTGGGGTTGGGAGGGCACGACAGGCCGTACCCACCCGCCCCCCTGTGGCGGACTGCCACAGCTGCGTACAGCAGCCATAAGGGCCGCTGTACAGCCGCAGTCCCTTTTTCTTTCGTTTTTAAATTTTATGTTTATTAATTTATTTTATATGTTTTTTTTTTAATTTATATATATAATATATATGATTTTATATATATATATATATTTATGTTTTTATAGGTATTTATAATTTTAAAAAAAAAATAATTATAATGTATTTTATAAATAAAATTATAATCAGGTTATTTAATATTATTTGTTCAAAAATGAAATTATAATTATTTAATTTTTTTTTTAATGTTAGATAATTACATTTTAAGAATGCAATTTTATGTTTGATTTAAATGTGCAATTTTGTTTATAATTAAGTAAGTTTTATATATTTTTTTTAAAAAAAAAGGGGCACTGTTTAATTAATTTTTCGGTTTAACAGATTTGTTTAGACAAGAATTAGCTTTTAATTGTGATTGTGAACCTTATTGAGATAATTGTATTTAATTACATAATCAGGATTGGAATCAAACTTAATGGTGCAACCTTGCAACTGTAATCTGAGTCTTCTTTTTATGTCATGGTATTCTTGTTTAGTGTTGTTGTTATGGGAACCTTATTGTATTGTAACCCTAGTCCAGAGGCATGTTTATTTTTGAAGTTGTCTTCATCTTAGTTATACCTTTGGTTTTGAAGCTTAATGGTTTATGCTTGGAAGGATTGAACGTTTTCTTATGATAGTTTGTTATGTGTTGTTGCGAGAGGAATAATACCTCGCACGTGTGGATGTGAGTATTATGTTTTATATGTGTTGGTTCAACCCTTGCCTACTTGAGATATGTTAGGGGTCATAG